>ML858951.1:34105-44851 GCA_009831015.1 Picea engelmannii | reverse complement strand
GTTGATCTTGGGCAATGTGAGCCCTTGGATCAAAAAGGTAACCTAAGAGTCACTTAGGGATTCTAAAGGAGGAAAAAGGCCAAATGAGAAGTCATTCTTTCTTGGAGAGATTGAGAGATTGAGAGAGAGCAAGAGAAGGAGAAGTTTCCTATTTTCTAAGAAGAGTTTGCAGCAGAGAAGAGGCACGAATTTCAAGGCTGAGTTAGGGCACGAATTTCGAGGCAGCCATCAGAACAAGGAATTCCGTACGGTACGGATTTGCAGCAGCAACATTTATTCTTCCTGTGCGGGCCGTACAACAGCACACAGATCAAGGAGAAGGGGCGCATTTATTGTTCCGTACAGGCCGTACGGCAGCCGTACATCAACAGTAAATTCTGGGCACGATTTTCCAAGCAAATCGTACAGCATTAAATGCAGGGACAGTCCGTACGGTACGGCTGTCAGTGCACAGATTTCGAGGGTTGCTGTTTTTGGGTTTCTTCTAGTCATTTTCAAGCACGGAAAAACGAGGAAGAGATAAGTTAAATCTGTTGGTTTTATTTTTGCTGATGTAATTTCCAGAAATTGAAGAAATAAGAACTCCCTCTCTCTCACTGGTTTTCCCCACACTGGGGTTTTTCCAGGGTCAATTGACCAAATATCATTGTGTCATTAAATGTGTGTTTGCTGATTTAATTTCTGAGTTTTAAGACAGCCATTGAAAAGATCATTTATTTCATGTGTTTCAGTCAAAAATTCATTTTAATATTTAATGCATATTAATGTCTGCAAATTTCATTAATATTGGGAATGGGCATTAAACATTTGGAGTGATAAGGAGTGATTGAAACCGGGATTGGGATAAATTGCAGAAGTGAGAAAACACTCAGTAAAATTAACACATAGAGATATATCATTACATCTGTGATATGGTGCAGAGAGGAGCCAGAAAGCTCCAGTATGTTAGCACGGATGAACAAGTTGCTGATGTTTTGACCAAGCCTCTATCTCATGTAAAGTTTGAGCACTTTCGAGATAAGCTTAGTATAGTCCGAAAGGACCTCCCTCGAAAGGGGGAGTAGTGATGATATTCCAGCCTCGTGTTGTGTTGATGTGTTAGCTTAATTGCTGTGATGATGTGCCAACTTAATTGCTGTGATGATGTGCCGGCTTAATTGCTGTGTTGATGTGCCAGCTTAATTGTTGTGATGATGTGCCAACCTAGTGCTGTGATGCTAGCTTCATGCTGATGATGTGCCAGCCTCGTGCTGTGATGATGTGCCAACCTTGTGCTGTGAGGCCAGCTTCATGCTGATGATGTGCCAGCCTTGTGCTGTGATGATGTGTTGCCAACCTCGTGCTGTGATGGCAACCTCGTGCTGTGATGATGTGTTGCCAGCTTCGTGCTGTGATGCTAGCTTTGTGTTGAAGATTCTCAGCCTAGTGCTGATGTTGATGATGCTCCAGCCTTTGTGCTGTGTTTTTGCTGTTATTGATGATGATGATGTATTAGTGTTATACTAATCCATGTTGATGCAGATGTTGATGATGCCACTACAACTTCTTGCTGAAGATGATGATGCCACTTCAGCTTCTTGCTGAAGATGATGATGATGATGATGTTATTTCAGCTTTAATGCTGAAGATGACTATGTTACTTTAGCCTCATACTAAAGATGTTGATGATATTACTTTAGCCTCATGCTAAAGAAGATGATGATGTTACTTTAGCCTCACGCTGAAGATGATGATGATGTTACCTTAGCCTCATGCTAATGAGGATGTTGATGCCATTCCAACTCCCTGCTGTGAATGATGATATTGATGATGAAAAAAACTTCCAATGATTTATAGATATGCCAGTCAGTGTTCCAAGATGCTGTTGATGATGCTGCCCTCTCTCTCGCCTGATGCTGTTGTAGAATACCCTTCTTGTTAAGGGGGAGTATTGAAATATTGTAACTGCAAAGAGTATTCTATTTTATTATTGATGTATTATTCATTAGATCAATCCCCTTTTGTGGATTGATCATGTCGGGCATTGTAAATGACCAAATCCCCTTTTGTGGATTGGTCAAACCCTAATTGTAATATGCTAAAAGAGAAGTCGGCCCCCAAAATATATTAAAGTGGTTATAACCACCCAGAATGAGAAGTCAGCCCTGCCAGTGAAAAGACACCTTAGTTCAACACCTACCAGATTGTATAAATAAGAGAGGCCAACGCCTCATTTGTTCACTCACTCACTTGATCATCAGAGCACAAGTTTGGAGTTGCAGTTGGAGAAGAAGAGAGAGAGAGGTGCATTACTTGGGAGAGGACTTTCTATATTGTTTGGTTTATTCTCTTGGCATTGTATTGGCTATCTATATTAAGGAAGTTTTTTTGCTGGGTTTTCTCCCCCATGAGGGGTTCCCAGGATAAATGATGTGTCTCTTGCGATTGTGTATTTCTCAGTGATCCTATCTATGCTATGGTTATCTAGTGAATTGAAAAGAAACCTAATAATAGATTAAACTCTAACAAGTCTTAGTTTTATCTGTTGGTTTACCTGTGTGGCTTGGATTGTGTTCTAACTATGTCGATTTCTCCTTTCAGCAGAGCAGGCCGTACAATAGGGTTTCTACAGCAGCAACATGCCTCTTTTTTCTGCAGTCCATACCGTAGTCATGGGGGGTGCACTAGCATTTATGGAGGAGAGAGAGAAAGCAAGTGCATGTGTGCACCCATCTTCAATCTATTTCTTGTTTTAATTGATTTTCTAAATTAGCAGTCGGTCTATTTCTGAGTTTTTTCTTTGTTTAGTTTGCATGCACAAAGAGTGCAGGTGTAGTTCCCTAAGATAGTAGGGGGCGCTCTTGCATGAGGATATTCCAGCTTAGTGAAGGGTGCAAATCCCTAGGAGGGTGTTCTATTCTGGATCGGTTGTCCAGGCAGCTAGGTGCACTAGGGTTAGGCTTTTCTTCTGTCGGTCAAGGTGCTATTATGCATGTGTCTACACTCATTGGATCCCTCTTCTTTCCTAGTCTATCAAGGAGAAGCAGGGCACACCTCTTTGGCGTTTGAGAGTTTAAGTTTTGAGCTATAGTTTTTCATCTTCTGTTTTCATATTTAATAAAATTACATGCAGTTTCGAGTGTTCCAGAAAAATCAGTTTGCTGTTTTATTTTACAAGAGCACGTGTTTGTAGGTTAGAGTACTTCCTAGCAGAAATCTTGGTAGGTGTTTTCAGAATTAACAATCTATAGGCTGTAGGTTACTTTAAGAGTACAAAATCTGCTCACCATGATCTGATTTTTGACATGGTATTAGAGCATAATTGCTGAAACCTTCCAGGAATCTGTGTATGGATAATAGGGCTGCTACTTGTGAAAGGGAGCTGTCAGGGGTGATTACATTCAGTGTTAGATATGAAGACAGATCGGAAGGCCCCTCTAACTTCATCTCGTGGAAGTGTTAGGTACATATGTTGTTGGGGGAGCATGATTTGTGGGACTTCATTGAAAAACTAGTTGTAGAGCCTATTGATCTTGTGTTGTTGGTAGAGCATAAGAAGAAGATGGCCAAGAATAAGTGAGTCATCCTTGACTTTGTGATGGACCATTTGATCCCTCACATCACCAGGAAGACCATGGGGAAGGACATGCTTGATGTTTTAGTCACTCTATATTAGAGTGGGAACATCAATTGGAAGATGATCTTGTGGAATAAGATTAGAGCCACGCGGATGAGCAAGATAGATACCATAGTTTCCTACTTGATGAATATTACTAAACTTCATGATCAACTTGTAGCAATTGGAGAGGAGGTCAAGGGTGAAGAGTTGGTACCCATCGCATTAAATGGTTTCTCTTCCTCTTGGTAACCTTTTGTCCATGGGGTCTATGCCTGAGTAAAGCTTCCCACTTTTGAGAAGCTATGGGAGGACTTCATCTGTGAGGAGACAAGACTAGAGAGTGTCACAAGTATGGAGGGGGAGTAGAATCTTGCCTTAAGTGGCAAGTTCAAGAAGGGGAGCAAGAAAGGAGGACCTAGGAAGGGTTACAAAGGGAAGAAAGATGATTCATGTTCCTTTAACTAGTTAAACAAGGACTTGAGCCACATCAAATGTTTCAAGTGTTAGAAGTTTGGGCACTATGCTTCTTAGTGTCATGAAAAGAAGGGGAAAGGCAAGTCATAGCAACAAAAACAAATTCCAGGGGGTGCATAAGCATCAACTAGAGTGGATGAGGTTTCATCCAAGCTCGAGACACACTTCTCTATGGTCTCATGCCTTTCATCTAACACAATGTCTGGTGTTGGATGGTATGTGGATAGTGGAGTCTCCAAACATATGAAATCTAACAAGAGGGCCTTCAACAAACTTTAGGAGAAAGAGGCAAGCATGCAAGTGGAACTTGGTGATGATGCCACGTATTCAGTAGCAGGAGTGGGATCCATCTCATTCCAGATGACATCAAGTGATATCCTAGAGCTTATTGGTGTTTTTTATTTGATCTAGAGATTTTGATTCATGCCTTGGTTTGAGTGTTTTAGAGTATAGTGTTGCTGAATATATATCCCAACAACTTCTGTAGTTGGATTTAAATGCATATTTTTATGTCCATGTCTCATTTCATATTCGATAGAGCTTTCACATTTTCCCTTCATGATTGTTTGCTCAGCTCGACGTTCAGCCCTCACATCGTGCTGTGCACACTCAACTCAGGCTCAAACAATTGCTACATGACCTGTATCACCCAGATCCACATTCGTATGACTCGATTTCAACTTGAAAAATTCAATTCAAGGTCGTATGGACTACAAACAACAAATTCATGGCCGTAAGATATGAATTTCGGCCCGTAGAAGTGCAATTCACAACTGTATGGCTTGCACATAGAAAAACTTATGCTATACAATTTCATTTCAGCTTGCAAACCTTCAATTGGCGGCCATATGCTCAAAATTTCAATTTGCAAATTCCAATTTATGGCCGTACGACTCAGAAATCAGACTACAAACTTTATTCAGGCGCCATGACCTCTATAGAGCGTTTCAGAGGGCGTATTATAGCTCATTTTAAAGGATTTTCTATTAGCTCAAATGGGTATTTTACGAAATTTCATTTCGTTTCCTAGTTTATGAGATATCATTGATTGAAGTCTCATAGGTTTGTAAATCAGTGCGTCCGTGCATACCTTGCGTTTTAGGAAGCATTTTCTCACTCCACGAGCTACAACAGAGCAAGTATCTTACATCAACGGAAATATATCTTCTATACCTCAAATGGGTCTTCAATAGAATTTGATTTCATCACCTGTAATAAAAGCTACAAACAAAATTGCAACTAGAAGTCCACAGTCTCTGCAGCTTCTACCCTTAGGACTTAGCTCCTTTTATTTCATTCTATCTTTTTTCAAAGGAAATCCTCGCGAAAACCCTCCAAGTACTTCCCCATGATTCATGGATGGTAAACGGGGTAAACCGCCAACCCAGATTATGGGGCCTAACCTTAAGGGGATCAAGAGAGTCGAACCCGTGACCTCCCCAACTGATCATTGGGGGAGAGATCTCACGTTTGGCTCAAGACCACTTGAGCCTAACCCTTGGGGCTATCATTTTTTTCATTCTATCATTCTATCTTGTTGATATTTTAGCCTTGCGTGGCAATATTTTGCGATGTGAAAATAATTTTTGAGTTAACTTTGTCAGGTGTGGTAGCTGACATAAAAATATAGCTATATGTTGCTCCATGATAAAAGATTGTTTGTTGTGCCATAAGTCCCTAGATGGCAGGTGCATAAAGAATGTAAGATTGACTTGGATACATCTTGTATTTAGACTATTCTCCTAGAGAATGGACGAGCATCATGGTTGGGTACCTAGGTGTCTCGGTAGATGGATATATGTCCATAGGATGGCCAATGGTTCAATCGTTTTACTATCAGTGTTCGGCCCAAAGGTACGGTTGGTTCCCAATTGGGATATTGTTCCAGTTCACAGTCTTACAAGTGAAAGGAGGAACATCTACATTTGATTATGGGAACCCATAATTTGTTTTTAATATTTGGAGATGTCCATATTTGGTATCATCCACCAACATTTTGGCTTCTTTGTAACACTACTTTGAGTGGTGATTTTTCCCATTTCATCATGTATTTTCACAAACATGCTTTAGTATCCGTGACTTTGGGAGTTTACTTGTCTTCTTTTGGCAGTTACTCAGGGACTCAATGTCTCCACTCCAGATTTTTGTTGAGGTATCTTCTGCCTAAACAACTTCATCATTTGGATCACACCTCTTTGTATGGTGTCACAACTTGTTTGTTGGGAGAATTTCAGTTGGTTTTGAGCATTCCTTTGATCCTATATGGATTTGGGTTCCATTATGTTGATGCATCATCAAGTAGTAAAGGGAGGGCGTGACAATTTGTTTGTCACTCATGCCCACCTTACTCATGATTTTTCAGTGGATTGTATCATCGATAATGGCTTATAGAAAAAATTGATTGTGAAGGCCATTATTGACAAGCTTCATTTACCTATAGACCCTCATCCTCATCCATATTCACTTGGATGGAAGGACAATGAGTCATCTGCATATATCACACACACATGCAGGGTGTTATTTTCTTTGGTCCCCAGTTTGTGGATAAGGTCACCTACAATGTGACCGGAATGGATCGCTGTGGGTTGTTGCTTGGAAATCCTTAACAATACGATAGAAGAGATTTGTATGATGCATATAACAATACATACACATTGCATAAAGATAACTCCAAATATCTTGTTCATAGTACATTGGAACAACCACAACAAGTTCTTCCAAAGCGTTCTTTGACATTCATCTAGCAACCATCTTTGCTGCATCTGGTTTCTCCATCGATGGACTCTTATACTGCTCCTCCATTAGCGGTTGCTTTTCCCACTCATCAACCACAATTGCCTCTCAACACCACTTTTGGAGAACATTCTTATGGTACTCTCTTTTCGTTGGTTCATCGCCTAGTTTGTCAACAATTGCCTAGTTCATCAACAATCACCTAAAGCTTCTTCTCAAGCGTTTAAATTATTTCATTTCAATCAGTTGAGTATGCACGACATTGTCAACACATATTAGAAGGCGAGATGAGACATCGAGAACCTAAATTCTCCTTTAGCAACTATTGTTTTCGCTGGACCACGTCTGCATCCAGTTTCTTCCACATTGACTATACCAACAAAATTTTACCTACATCTTGAAAGTATTGGAGGCCGATGCCTCTTAGGTTGGGAGGAATGATGGGGATTAAAATTCCTAATACATAGTTGGAGCTTATATGCTCTTAAATTTTTCATTTATATTGTAATATGAGTGTGAGAGTTACGTAGCCTTCTAGTAGCTCCTAGTCTCATGGAGTAGTTGCGAGAATCTCTCCAACTATCTCTTTTATTATGTTCAGTTCTTAGTTTCTTTGAGTTTGTTTCCATGGTTGTTGAAGTCGTATCTCTATCATTATGAAGTCATTTTTCTTGATGTATAGCTATATAAGCTTGGTTTTTGATTAATAAAAGACAGTTGGAGATTTTATTTTGCACCTCTGGTTTGAACTCTGCTTGAGTGGATTTATCTCATCATTCTTGGGATTTACCACATCACTTGTAGAAAATCAAATAGGAAAGAAGATTAAGGTATTAAGGTTTGACAATGGAGGGGTGTATACCTCCAAGGAGTTTGACACATTTTGCAAGCAAGTAGGAATCAAGAAGGGGTTGACAATTCCCTACAACCCTTAGTAGAATGGGGTTGTGGAGAGGAAGAATAGGGCCATCATAGAGACAACCAAATCTACGATCCTTGATCTAGATCTGCCCATGTGTCTCTAGGTATAAGTATGTCTTACAATTGCTTATATTCTAAGTAGGTGTCCTCACAAAGTTTTGAAGGACAAGACATTAGAGGAGGCATTCACAGGTTTGAAGCTTCATGTAGCACATCTTCGTGTTTTCTGTTAATTTGTTGACATTCATATCCTTGATGAGAAAAGGAAGTTGAAACTTTCTAGTTTGAAGGATATCTTTGTGGGTTATAGTGAGATCTCGAAAGCTTATGAAGTGTACATTCCATCTCAGCGGAAGATAGTTGTGAGCATAGATGTCAAGTTTGATGAGGATGCAAGAACCTCTAGCAATGACCGAGGAGGGAGAGGAGCTTGCTACCCCAAAGGTTGATCGAGAGGTGTAGGGGATGCCTCTTTACCTTCCAGTTCAGCTAGAAAGCTTAGGTGTCTCACTTAGACATTATAGGAGGCACAGGAGCAAGTTGGGGCCCCTAAAAGTTCAATTCAAGTAAGTCATCCTCTCCATAATTTTTTTAATTATGTGACATTGATGTCTTCCATCATTAATGCATAGCCTTCTAGTTTTGAGGAGATAACAAGTCGACAAGTTTGGTAAGATGCCATGGTGGAGGAGTACAATTCCATCATGAAGAATGATGTGTGGGAGATTGTGCCTAGATCAGAGGGGAAATCAATGATTGGCTCTAGGTGGATGTGCAAGGTTAAGCATGTAGTAGATGGTAGCATAAATAAATTCAAAGTTTAGTTTGTGGCTAGAGGGTTCTCCCATATAGATGAGTTGACTATGAGGAGGCTTTTGTTGCTGTTTCCATGTATAACTCCATCAGATACATTATGTCTTTAGCATCAATGTTTGGTTGGCATTTATTTCAAATGGATGTGAAGACGCCATTTCTTAATGGTTGGAGGTGTACATAAATAAGCTAAGTGTGATGGCCCGTTCCCAAGAGTAGGTCAGCAGGGAGTGACTTAGTAGTCTATGTGTTCCCGTAGACTATAGTCAGGCACAAATAGGGAACAAGATGGAGAAATAAGGAGGAATTGATGGTTAAACGATGAATTAAGCCAAAATACTTAGGAAAAGTCACTTAAGCCTAAGTCAACGAAGAATTAGAATGAAAAGGTGCTAAAGGGGGACTTAATTAATTAATTATTCACCTTAGGAGGAAAAGCGCTAGCTTAAGTGAGGTCAATGGTGAATTAGATTGGGAAAGGTATAAAGGGAGGAATTTGACCTAATTCCTCATTATACATTGCTATGATTTGATGTTGAGAGTTCCCAGAGGAGGAAGAGAGCCGACCTTACTGTTTTGTGGATTTATGGAGGAAACCACCACCATTGATCGGTTTCGGTGTTGAGAGACACACCCTAGCCCATCGGAGATACCATCCAGTGATTTCACTGTACTTTTTAGGAGTATCCATTGCAGAGTGCGCAGCTTAGCCAGTGAGGGTGCAAGTCAATTTGAGGGTTTGGAGAGCTGCATAAAATTCGAGTCCAGATTGCAGTTTCCTTCCAACCCATTTGAGATCCAGCCAGGGTGCTTCTATTGAGCCATCTATCGTCAGATTCTGACGGTGGAATCTTGCATATCGCCTCATCCAGCCATTTAGGACGCAACTCTTCCAGACATACATTTTTGATTGCATGCAGAGTATCAGAGCAGATCCGAGCAATTCCTTCCTACCCAGTTCCACATTTGGCAAGACGATCGTTTTGAGCCATATAGCATCAGATTCCGTTGGTGGAATCCTTTGGGGCGCATCTAGTGTCCCAGTAGGTGCGCAAACCCCTAGGGGTCCAGATCTAGTGCCTCAGAGACTAGATCCGAGATCCGACACTCTTCCATTTCAGTCTAGAGGCCAGGGCGCTTCCATTGGAGCCGTTTCCAGCGCATTCTGACGGTCTATTCTTCCGGACGAGTTTTCCAGTTGGTAGCGGTTATCGTACTTCTCCGGAATCGCATATTTTGCCGATCTATCCATGCATGCATCAGATCTGCTATCATCTTCTGATCACGGGTATTTTTCTGCTATTTGCATGTATTCCAGTGATGATCCATGAGATCTAGCTAACGTTTATATTCTATATTTCTAGTAGGCTATTGTATTTCCATGCTTGAACCGTATAATGCATGATATTGGGCTGCTGATGTTCTTTACTTCTGCATGCGTCCTTTATATGCTGTTAAAACCATAAATATGCAACATGCACATGCAATAACCCACATGCACATGCAATAACCATCAAGATCTCAAACATACAACTGAAATGCATCCATAAACCCCCAGTGTATCAGATCTGCAACACAGAACAATAGATCAGTAACAAATATCTTGATCAGCGGGATCGAGGATATTTCACTAAGAGGCTTCATGGTGCATGGGTATGAGACTTGTTATCCCCCACTTTTAGGGATAACTAAGGAGATTATGTCTCGAGGCCCACAGGTCCTAGACATGGAGTACCCAGAGCTAGATCGACTTGAGCATGGCCCTGGAGGGCCCATCTTTTCTTCCTTTCAACGCCTCCACTTTGTCAGCAGTTGCAGCATCCATCACCTCGGCTTGGTCCTGTATCAGAGATGGTTCTTGGTCCATGAGGTAATGAGTCCGGGTATCATGGTATGTGTCACTCTGATCTTCAAAACCTTTGAATATGTGCTTCTAGTTCTTTTTGTTTCTAACGGGTGCTTGGATCTTATACTTATCCACTTGACCATGTCTGGGGGGAATGGCAGGATGCCCTAGTAAGCATGTGCCCATAGGTTTTGAGTTGCCATTGGGGGGATTTCTGAAAATCCATCGTCCGCTCCTGTCATACTTACCACTTTCCATCTTGCTTCCCACTCATCCATCCCATTACATTGGTCCGGGCATTGGGTTGGCTAATCATTTAAGGGTTGCACCTTGCCTTGTGGGAAGAAGGGGCTAAAGGCCT
>ML858951.1:18976-30794 GCA_009831015.1 Picea engelmannii | reverse complement strand
ACAGGGTAAGTATGTAATTGAGATTTTGAAGAGATTTCAAATGATGGATGGTGAACCCATGGCTACTCCTATGGTAAAAAATCTAGTCCTTTTTTGATTTAAATTTAGATTTGATTGATCCATTTGTGTACATGTAGTTGATAGGTTCACTCATGTATCTAGTAAATGCCAAGCTTGGCATTTGTTTTGCAATCAATGCCTTAAATGAGTGCATGGTGGAGCCCAAGTAGGTTTATAGGTTGTTGCAAAAGATGTGCTCCATTACTTGAAAGGCACAATGCATTTTGGTTTGAGGTTTGTTGCGATGGAGAGTTGGTTCTGCATGGGTTTACAAATTCTAGTTGGGTAGGTAATGCTAGTGACAGGGGGAGCACTTTAGGGTGTTGTTGCAGTTTGGGTTTAGGTATGATTTCTTGGTTCAATATGAAGGAGACTTCCATGGTGCTTAGTTCAACAAAGGCAGAGCATATGATGACTAGCTCTATTAGTTGACTAATCAGACTTTGGACACCACCGTGATTTACAGTGACAATTAGAGTTGTATAAAATCCTTGAGAATCTAGTGTTTCATGATCAGTCCAAATGTATTGAGATTAGGTACCACTTCATCAGAGACAGGGTTCAAAAGGTGGTAGTGGTTCTTTAGTAAATTCCCGTAGATTGTTAGGTTGTTGACATTTTGACTAAGCCCCTAGAAAAAGGGAAGTTCAAGATGTTCAGGGAGTGGTTTAGTGTGGTGGATAACACTTTCTTCGCTAAGAGGAAGTGTTAGTTTACCTATGTTGCTTGGACTTCTCGTCTTAGCAATGAATTCCATACAACAAGGTTTCTACTGTAGCAATGTGTCCATAGATGATTTTAGGGGCTAAATTTCAGCGATGAGCTAATTTTCCATGGTTTTTCCCAAAACAAGATTTGCCAATTTCCATTTTTTCTAAAACCGATCCACCCAAATTCCATAGAATAAAATTACTTTACGTTAAAAATCGCCAAAAAATTATAGAAACTATATAAAACCCTTAGAAATTTGAATGTTTTTACCAAACTATCGCCAAACGTTTTACGTTTTGCATATTAAGGACTAGTAATATTAGCCTAGGTTTCCACATTTTAATATACATTTCCATCCTTAAAATTATCCTTGAATGTGTCTTTTCTTTCTACAGTCTATATAGCAGTCATGGGTGCTGCACTAACCATTATGGAGAGAGAGAAAGGAGGCACATGCATGCATCTATCTTCAGTGTATTTCCCATTTTGATTTTCTCAATCAACAATTAGTTTTTTTTGAGTTTTCGCTCAATTTAGTTTTCATGCATAAATAGTGAGGGCACATTTCCCTAACTTAGTAGGGGGCACCCTTGCATAAGGGTATTCCAGCTTAGTGAAGGGCACAAATCCCTAGGAGGGTGCTCTTTTATTTTGGCTCGGTTATCTATACAGATAGGCACACTAGGGTTAGGGTTTTCTTCTGCCATTCAAGGTGCTATTGTGCATGTGTCTACATTCATTGTATCCCTGTTCTTTCCTAGTCTATAAAAGAGAAGTAGGGCACACCTCTTTGGGGTTCGAGAGTTCAAGTTTTGTGCTGTAGTTTTTCATCTTTTATTTTTAGATTTAATAAAATTATAGATGTTTTGAGTGTTCTGGAAAAATCAGTTTGTTGTTTTATTTAACTGCAGCATGCGTTTGTAGGTTAGAGTATTTTCTAGAAATTTTGATATGTGTTTTTCATCATTAATAATCTATAGGTTGTAGGTTAGTTTTAGAATACCAATTCTTCTCACCATGATTTGATTTTTGACAAGGTCCCACCTTTCGATCCTGGCTAGGCTTCTTCCAACGAAGATTGTTTCACCCAACGTTGTCTACCATATGCTCTGTTAGTCCATTAGCAAGGTCCCACAAAAGGTTGATTGACTGTTCGGAAGATCAATGGACGTGGAGGACAAGGGAGTTAATGTAGGTGGCATATTAAACATTCAGTTGCTTGTGTTTAATGTAGCCTCCCTGACCAGAATTTTGAACTCCTCCTTCATTGGTTACATTTCTCATTCGATTAAGAGGAGACCCAATCAATGTTTTAAAAATTAACTTGCTCGAACTTGGACTTGGTCGAGTTGATCAAGTTGACCCCTAACTGTGTCAACTCACCTCCACTCGGTTCGGGGATTGGTTTGGTACTGAACCAGTCCAACTCAGTTGAGTCCGTACCTACTCAGTTGAGTTGGTTCGAGACCCCACCGCGACACACTTTTCATGAAAAAGTCAATTTTTTTAAAGAAAAACCTATAGTCTAATTCCTAGCAACGTAAACCCTGCCAAAAAACTATAAAGAGACCCCCCCTCTATTTGCCTCACACCTCTCTCATTGAGCATTTGTGAGCATTTGGAGTTTTGGAGCAGCGTGGAAGAGTAGTGATTTAGAGTGAACTTGGAGCTTGTTTGACAATTCTCTTAGGCCGCTTGCGGTGGATTTGGCATCTAAGTGAGGAGGCTACGATCCATCTTCAAGCTTGGAGGAGTCGTGGATTGGATTCTTTTGCCCACTACCCATTCTTTTCATTCCAAGGTATGTTAACAATTAAATCTGCCCCTGTTTTTTTCTCTCATGAAATTGCAGATCTGAAATCTGTCTTTTAAGTTTTGTACTTTCAACCTTCTACTAGTTTGAAGTTTGAACTTTGCATATTAAGATAGGGTTTTCTATGTTTCATATTTAAATTTGCAGATTTCTTTCCATTTAAATACCATGGCCCCAAGAGTCAAAGACGTTGCATAGATCCATGTTGATCTTGTTGATAAGGAGATGTATTGCAAATATTGCAAGAAACACATAAAGAGGGGGGATTCATAGGTTGAAACAACACTTGGATGGTATAAGAAGCCAAGTATCCTCAAGTTAGGCATCATCAGAGGAGATTGGACATATTAGAGTGGAATTGCAAAATCAATTTGAGAAATTTGAAGAAGACAAGGCTAGGGAAAATGAAATAAATGCTGAAATAGGGAGGAAGAGGCAACTTGCCACAATGAGAGCAAATCCTAGAGTTGAATTTGAATGCTCTTCCTCTATCCTTTCTATCGATGTTAGGGACCCCTTTCGTTATGTTCCTCCCCCTCCCAAAACTTAGCCTAAAGAAGAAGAACATTCAAAGTTATTTTACACCTTCCTCCACCTCTTCTAGTGCCTCTCAATCAAGTCAAACTCAACCCACCTTAGATAACCATTGGAAGAAGCAATACAAAGATGTTGCTTTTGAATACATAGCTAGATGGTGGTATGATGCAGATATCCCCTCAATGTTTCCTGCTCACCTTATTACCAAGACATGTGGGATTCTGTTATCGTTGTTGGATAGGGCTTCAAAGGCCCTAGTATGCTTGACTCAAGGGGATCTCTTCTGCAAAAGGAGGTTTTGTCCATAGATGAATACTTGAAGGATTTTAAAGAGTCATGGGTTAGAATAGGTTGTACCATCATGTCAGATGGATGGTGTAATATATCTAAAATAGGATTAGATATAGATGAATAATTAATAAATTATTATAGTCCAATGTATATTGTGGCCATATGAAGAGTTATGACTCTTACACCCTATTTTTATATAATGTGGATTGTGCATCAATATAACATGTCAGGAATTAAATAAAAAAATATATTTTTATATAAGGTACCCTCCAATTGGTATCGAAGCCAATATCCCACTGTCGCAACATGTCTTTCAATTTAGACATCAATGATGAGATAAGAAAAATAAAAGAGATATCTTGGCATGAATTTAAGAAAACATTGGAAGAAACTTTGGAAATAGTTCACCGTCTAAATCCACTAGAGGAGGTTGTAGATGAAGACAAATATTCAATGGAGGTTTGCATGATTTGTTAGGAACCATACCTAGAAGAAGATGTAGAAGAAGGATTCACAAACCTAGAGGATGCCATTAATGAAAATGTAAATGTATTAAAGCATTTTTCAAGTAGGCATATAAATTGATTATGACGGGCAAGCAACCTATATTCTTCTTGCACCCCGATCTTCATTTGGTTCACCCTACCTGATGGCTCTTGTTGCTCTACCCCTTGCTCCTCTTCCTCCTCCTTAGAATAACAACGACAATAAGAAGCAACCCACAATTGCCATCCCAACAACAACAACAATCACAAGGAATGAGTGAGAACTCTCTTCATCTCCAGCGTTTCCGAAGACATCAAACACCATGAGATTTATAATCTCTTTTGTAGGCAACCTAGGATCAAATCCCGCCTGCTCAACTACATGGGTCATAGATATCATATTGAAAGGTGCCTTTACCCCAACTGCCCACAGATAGCTGCACCTCTTGACATTACAAACAATTTACATCTTATGGGAAAAGATTTTAGTAACCTAATGAATGAACAAAACCATGAATTAGATGCTGAATATTTTTATCAACATTTGATCAAGGGCTATGATGATGATATAACGAAGGAAATATTTAGAGAACTGGTATTAGAAAGTCGTACAGTGCTCTTCTTGTGGCTACAAGTCGAAAAGTTGTGAGCCATACATTGACATTACAATTCCCATCCCAGCCATTGATAACTCAAGGTCGTTGATGAAGGAAGAGTTGTTCTCTATGTTAGAAAGATTCACTTGCAATAATTGCAAACAACTCTTTACATCTCAGACCACCAAACTCCATATTGTCAGACCTCCCAACGTTCTCGCAATACATTTCAATAGATTCCACAAGTCCATTGATGGAGATGGAGAGGGTGAGATGACTAAAACAAAACACATTTCCTTTCACAAAATATTGAATTTCCAAATATTGAAGGTAAATATGACTTGCATGTGAGTGTAGTTCACAAGGGTGAATTGCTCAAGAGTGGGCATTATATTGCACATGTCAAGGATGCAAAGGACATCTAGTATTAGTGCGATGATCGTAGAGTTTAACTGGTTTGCTTACATATTGTCTTGCAACAATCCTCTGACACGTATATCCTTTTCTACATTTGCACCACAACCACAACAACCAACGACGACATTCCATATCCTTCTCCATTAATTTTAAGATTTTTTTTTTATCCCTATGCCACCTTGCAAGAAAAAACAATAACATTGAATGTTCTAAATGAATGGTTTCCAGCCTTAGGTGGCCCCCAAGTTGTAGATAATACTATTTCTAAGCATCAACAGTCATAGTTAAATGCAACTCAAACACAAGAAGAGAAGAAGCAGTAGAAATAAAAAGGAAAAGAAAAGTACCAAACTCTATGGATACATGAATGTCTTTATTTGCTCACTCCAACTGTTGTTGACTTACAAAATATATACAATGTGGACACGCATGATATAGGAGAGGCAAATATTCTTTGGAAGAGACTCCGCTCATTGCCAAACTTGGGAAGCAATGTATACACTTCTTGGTATTAGAATAATAGTTATATTTGGATGCTATCAGACGATGGCCTTTTGGGAAATGACTAGACACTCACTATGATTGGGGCAAATATTGATTCTGAATTCTTATGGCAACGTGTCCATGTTAATCTTAATGTTTATGCTAATCCTAATCTTAATAGACTATTTAATGTTATGCTAGTCTTAATATTAATGGACACCTTGATGAGTGGGAGAAGTTCCCATTATACATTATAATGAGTGTATTTCCTCATGATGGGCTTGTTAAACATCTTTACATTAGATGTCTGCTGATTGAATATGATGAAACTGACCTAGAGCCCTTGGGAGCAGATGATGCATCCATTTTCCTTCTCTTGATTCCTCATCTCCATGGGCAGCCTAGTAGTGAGATCATGGACAACAATTTGTATCATATGAGAGTGGATGGAAGTGAGGGTGGTAGACTTTGTATATTGAAGGCGGGTGTGGATCATAAGAAGACAAGAAAGGCCAATCAATCCATGCAGGAACTATTGCCAGTACAATAGCTTGACTAGACATTGGGAGGCCAAATGTTGGAGGCTTCACCCTGAACTCCATCCCAAAAACCAAACAACCAAGAAGAAAGCTTGGAGAGTCAAGGTCAAGGGTAAAGAGGAGCTACTTGCACTTGCAGCCTAAGAAGCAACGATTATCCAATGACCTATTGCAGTAGTGAATGCCATCTCTAGCCATGAGATGGACAACAGGCTTATGCCAAAGGCAACCCCTATTCAATTCTTATCTTCCATCCTGCAACAAAGGCATCCCTTAGAGATTTGACGGAGATCGCTTGATGGCAATAGGGGAGGTAGGCATACAAATGCAAAGAAAAAGAAGATTGAAGGGAGTTGAAGCTTTTGGGGACCAAAATCCTGGAAATGGGAAGGTGATATGAATTGGGTCCTTGTCAACCTCTTGTAAATTTAGTATTAAGCATGTAATACTTTTTTATTTTATTGTCTTTTTAGCAAAATTGGAAGTGGAAACGAATCATTGTGATGGTTGGCCTTCCAAAGGCATCCCATCAAAAAAATGAAGGTTGTAGTGAGGAGAACTTGGGGAGGACAATAGAAGAAATGAGAGCTCGAAGAGGGAAACCTACTTGGAGATTGGTGGATGAAGGAGTCAAGGAGCCTATCCACGATGAGCGAAGGTGTCTCTAAGCCATGGCCATCTGCAATTTTTGTATTCTCAGTGAGTAACAATACACAAAATATGTGTATAGATGACCCCTCTGTAATTATCTCCCAAGCCTAATACGATGCCCATTAGATTTTGAAATCTGTGTAATTATTTCAATTTCGTGGCTCTGGTGTGGGTTCATTAATTTTCGATGTGCTCAAACACTCTGTGCTATGGGTGTTGTATTTCTTGATGTCGGGTATCATTATTAATTGTTGGGTCGTTGCATGATAGCAACAACAATCGCAGCCCGTAAACATAGCATAGACACTTGGCTTTGTTCATTGGTTTAAAGGTTTGCTAGAATGTTGGTTTGTCTCACTCCTTGAGCTAAATTATCTTGTTAGCTACGTTCCCTCACATCCACAAGTTGAATTTCCTCTTCTGGGCTGTGTTTGGCTTGTTTGTTGGTTTCTTTCCTTTACCCACAGGCCATTCATAGTGTTTCAATGTTGGCTAAGGTAGTTTCCTTTACCCACGGGCCATTCACAACACTCTAAAACTTGCTCAGTGTTTGTCCCTTGCCCACAAACCGTTTGTTTTCTCCAACGACACTCTCACTAGCCCCACATCTGACATGCATCATTTTCTTTACGTCTGTCTTGACCTGCAAATTCATTCTGCAATAGGCATATGTGTTTGACAAAATGGACAGGCCATAGGCCTACCATTACAGATCATTTGGTATTAGAGTAGGTTCGTCAGAAGCTACCATGGACAAAGCCTTGAAGAAGGAGAAGTTGGAAGAGATGAGAGACTTAAATAGGTAGATACAAGAAGAAAGTCAGTATTGAAGGCAAAGAGCGGATGAGCTGGAAAAGGAGCCTGCCAAGCACTACGACTCCTTCATCACCATTAGGGTAGAATTAGACATGAGCAGATTGCAATTCTTGCAATTGGGGGAGAAATTCACTCAACTGGATAATGGGAAAGAGGAGAGGCTCACCAAAGTGACTGCATAGCTATACCAAGACTTGGTAGGTAAGGAAGAGACCTTGAAGGAGCTACAAGTAGTTGTCCAAGAGGCCAAGCAAGCCCCTTCCATCGCCATTGTCGAAGCTAGTACCATGATGAGGGAAAGCATGGTAAACTCACCTTCCAAGACCCTTTCACAAGAGACCTTTGGTGACTTTGAAAAGCACATTAGAGGCATTGGTTCCAAGCTCATGAGGCAAATTGGTTACGATGGCCAAGGGCTAGGCAAGGAAGGCCAAGGGATTTTGATCCCCATTTGTAGCTCTACAAAGGCCCCAACATGAAGGCCTAGGATTCAATGGACAAGAAGCTAGCACAAGTTGAGCTCAAACCACCTTTGTCAAAGCAAGAGGAATAAAAAAAGATGTTATTCCCATGGAGGAAAAGGTCATTAGAAAAAAGGTGTGCAACAAGCCACTCAAGTCTAATTGTGCAGACTTGGAAAAGGGAAACAAAGAGATGATTCTACCATCTAGATCTGCTCCAACTCTTGGGGGACCAAGCAACCAAGTTGGCAAGCATCATCACAAACCGAAAAGGTATGGAATAGTTTGTTTCTGTTACAGAAAAAGGGGTCCTAAGGTTAGCAATTGTTGCCACCCTAGAAGGCCAAGCAATCCATGCAGGAACTATTTCTAGTACTGTAGATTTACTGGACATTCGGAGGTCAAATGTTGGAGGCTTTACTTTGAAATCCATCCCAAGAACCAAACAACCAACAAGAAAGATTGGAGAGTCAAGGTCAAGGGTAAAGAAGAGTTGCTTGCTCTTGCAGCCCAAGGAGGAGCAGTTGTCCAACAACGTATTGTAGCAATGAATGTCATCTCTAGCCATGAGATGGATAATAGGTTTGTGCCAAAGGTAGCCCCTATTTTGCTCTTATCTTCCATCCTGGAGGCACCCCTTCTTGGAGATTTGCCGGAGATTGCTTGATGATTGTAGATGAGGTGGGCATGCAAATGCAAAGAAAAGGAAGATTGAAAGGAGTTGAAGCTTTTGTGAACCAAAAGCCTGCAAATGGGGAGGTGTGATTTGTATTGGTTCCTTGTCAAATCTCTTGTAAATTTTGTAATAAGCATGTAATTGTTTTTAATTTTATTTTGTCTTTCTTGGCAAAATTGGAAGTGAAACAAAACATTGTGATGGTCGGCCTTCCAAAGGCAGCCCATCAAAAAGATGAAGGTCGTAGTGAAGAGGAGAACTTGGGGAGGGTAGTAGCAAAAATGAAAGCTTGAAGAGGGAAACTTGCTTGAAGATTGGTGGAGGAAGGAGTGAAGGAGCTTGTCCATGATGAGCGAAGGTGGCTCTTTTCCATGGCCATTTGCAATTTTTGTATTGTTAGTGAGTAACAATACACAAAATCTGTGTATAGCTCACCCCTCTTGAATTATCTCCCTAGTCTAATTAAATGCCCATTAAATGTTGAAATATGTTTGTAATTGTTTCAATTTCGTGGCTCTGGTGCGGGTTCATTAATTTTTGGTGTGCTCGAACACATTGTGCTATGGGTGTTGTATTTCTTGATATATTGGGTATGATTATTAATTGTTGGATCGTTGAATGGTAGCAACAACAATCTGAGCTTGTAAACATAGCGTAGACACCTTGCTTTATTCATTGGTTTAAGGGTTTTCTAGAACGTTGGTTTGTCTCTCTCTGAGCTAAATTAGCTTGCTAGTTGTGTCCCCTCTCATCCACAAGTTGAATTTCCTCCTCTAGGCCGCATTTGGCTTGTTTTCTAGTGTCTTTCCTTTGCCCACAATCCATTCATAGTGTTTTAATGCTGGCTGGGTGACTTTATTTTGCCCACATGCTATTCACAACGTTTTAATGTTGGTTGGGCGACTTTCCTTTTCCCACAGGCCATTCACAACACTCTAAAACTTGTTGGACATTTGTCCCTTGCCAACATGCCGCTTTTTTTCTCGCATGACCTCTCTCACTCGCCCCACATCTGACACGCATAATTTTTCTTTACATCTTTCTTCTACATAGTATTCGTTGGGTAGAGCATTATATACAATGTTCCTATTCTTGTCTTATACACAACCCAATCAACCTTTTGTTGATTGTTGGCATGGGAGATGTATGAGGTGCCATCTAGATCGCTGAGTAATACTCATTTGTAGACATCCTCAAGCTCGTAGGATTTGGTGTTAGCTACATTCATACGCATGGGGGTATATATAATTAAGGGACAAAACATTACGTAGGCATTTGCACATGATTATTTGCTTGAGCATTGGTCTTGGCAATGCCAGTGAGTAGCCTAAGCTCCGAAACCAATTTGAAACAAAGCCACTAACAACAAAGAGGCTTAAACTCTGATTCGTGATTCTAATCGCGGAGCTTGTTCCATTGTTGGTAGTTAAAGATAGAGTGCATTGAGATCAAAACAAAGAAGCAAATTCATTTCGCAATAAGCATTCGTGGTGATGAAACACACAGACCATATGCCTACCATTTACGGATCATTTGGTATCAGAGTAGATTTGTTAGAGATCTTGAAGTAGCTACCATGGGCAAAGCCTTGAAGAAGGAGAAGCTAGAAGAGTTGAGAGACTTCAATAGGTAGATCCAAGAAGAAAGTTGATATTAGAGGTAGAGAGCGGATGAGTTGGAAAAAGAGCTTGCCAAGCGTCACGTCTCCTTCACCACCACGAGGGTAGAATTAGACATGAGCATATTGCATCTCATGCAATTGGGGGAGAAATTCACTCAACTGTATACTTGGCAAGAGGAGAGGTCCACCAAAGTGACTGCTCAATTATACTAGGACTTGGAAGCAAAGGAAGAGGCCTTGAAGGAGCTACAAGCAACTGTCCAAGAGACCAAGCAAGCCCCTTCCATTTCCACCGCTGAAGCTAGCACCGTGACAAAGGCAAGCATGGTAAAATCACCTTCCAAAACCCTTTCTCAAGAGACCTTTGGTGACTTTGAAAAGCACACTAGAGGCATCAGTTCTAAGTTCATGAGGCAAATGGGCTATGATGTCCAAGGGCTAGGCAAAAAAGGCCAAGGGATTTTGATCCCCATTGAAGCTCAATAGGGGCCCGTTATTGCACAATCTGTATTTTCCCAAAGCCCAAGGCAAGTGAAACAAGATTGGCGTAACAAGGGGGTGACCTATCACTGTCACCTTAATAGGAAACCCCTTTTTGTTTAGGAGTAGGGTAAGACTACCCCAAGGGAGACGTCCCTAGTGACCTAAAGGGCTGATGAAACTAAATCAAGGATGCGAAGATAACCCCCCTCTCACTGGTCACTCAAGTCAAAAGGTCTTATTGAGTTTTTGTCTTAAGAGATGAAGCAAATGTAATGGATGAAGTGTACCTGCCCGGAACAAGACAACAAGCAAAAATATGGCAGTTTCAAGTACAAAATGATATTAGTACTTCAATAAGACAATAAACCGATGAAATATATGCTAGCTGATTTAAAATTGCAGCAAAATGAAAGTTTACAACAGCAAGAAGTATTTTGTAACAGCTGCAAGAAATATGCCTCAAAATTGCTTGAAAAGACAATGAAAATATAGCATTTACTAGGCAGAATGATAATCAAATGTCATAAGCAATTTTAGAAGTGTTTAGCTAGAATTCAATGTAGATTATGCAGAAAATTTGTTGCTTTAAGATGGCTGTAGCAGTGATTTATAACAGCAGCAAGTAAATTAGTTGTCTAGGCTAGGTTAGTGTTAGTTTTAGTTAGTGGAAGCTCGAAAGGTTAAGGTTTGAGTGTTGGTTTGATCTCTCAACAAAAAAAGTGTAAGGACTAGTGCCTTTGAGGGGTTATGGAGTCAAAAGTTCAGCAACATTCATTTGGAGTAAGCAACAAAATGATTATATTTATCCAAGTAAAGGATGAATCTTAGAAGAGTAGCACCTTAAGTCTTCTAGGATTCAATCTTTAAGGAAGTGAGCTACTAGAGAGTAGGCACTTCTAGGCCCCAGAGGTTTCCTCCTCCTTAGATTATTGAATGAAATATTTAGATGCAACAACAATTGATCAAGGCTTCTAAAGTGCTATCACTTTAGGGCTTTCGAAGCTTGTCAAAGTTAACCACCTTAGCAAAGTCTAACAAATGTAGAGCAAAGAAGTAGCATCTTAAGTTCTTTACTCCTAGGGTTTGTCAAGCAAGCAATTTCATAATCTTTAACATGAATAAGCAAATAGACCATAACCATTCAAAATGAAATAACAATTGCAGATTTACTTACTTCA
>ML858951.1:0-18876 GCA_009831015.1 Picea engelmannii | reverse complement strand
AGGTAAGGAAGAGACCTTGAAGGAGCTACAAGTAGTTGTCCAAGAGGCCAAGCAAGCCCCTTCCATCGCCATTGTCGAAGCTAGTACCATGATGAGGGAAAGCATGGTAAACTCACCTTCCAAGACCCTTTCACAAGAGACCTTTGGTGACTTTGAAAAGCACATTAGAGGCATTGGTTCCAAGCTCATGAGGCAAATTGGTTACGATGGCCAAGGGCTAGGCAAGGAAGGCCAAGGGATTTTGATCCCCATTTGTAGCTCTACAAAGGCCCCAACATGAAGGCCTAGGATTCAATGGACAAGAAGCTAGCACAAGTTGAGCTCAAACCACCTTTGTCAAAGCAAGAGGAATAAAAAAAGATGTTATTCCCATGGAGGAAAAGGTCATTAGAAAAAAGGTGTGCAACAAGCCACTCAAGTCTAATTGTGCAGACTTGGAAAAGGGAAACAAAGAGATGATTCTACCATCTAGATCTGCTCCAACTCTTGGGGGACCAAGCAACCAAGTTGGCAAGCATCATCACAAACCGAAAAGGTATGGAATAGTTTGTTTCTGTTACAGAAAAAGGGGTCCTAAGGTTAGCAATTGTTGCCACCCTAGAAGGCCAAGCAATCCATGCAGGAACTATTTCTAGTACTGTAGATTTACTGGACATTCGGAGGTCAAATGTTGGAGGCTTTACTTTGAAATCCATCCCAAGAACCAAACAACCAACAAGAAAGATTGGAGAGTCAAGGTCAAGGGTAAAGAAGAGTTGCTTGCTCTTGCAGCCCAAGGAGGAGCAGTTGTCCAACAACGTATTGTAGCAATGAATGTCATCTCTAGCCATGAGATGGATAATAGGTTTGTGCCAAAGGTAGCCCCTATTTTGCTCTTATCTTCCATCCTGGAGGCACCCCTTCTTGGAGATTTGCCGGAGATTGCTTGATGATTGTAGATGAGGTGGGCATGCAAATGCAAAGAAAAGGAAGATTGAAAGGAGTTGAAGCTTTTGTGAACCAAAAGCCTGCAAATGGGGAGGTGTGATTTGTATTGGTTCCTTGTCAAATCTCTTGTAAATTTTGTAATAAGCATGTAATTGTTTTTAATTTTATTTTGTCTTTCTTGGCAAAATTGGAAGTGAAACAAAACATTGTGATGGTCGGCCTTCCAAAGGCAGCCCATCAAAAAGATGAAGGTCGTAGTGAAGAGGAGAACTTGGGGAGGGTAGTAGCAAAAATGAAAGCTTGAAGAGGGAAACTTGCTTGAAGATTGGTGGAGGAAGGAGTGAAGGAGCTTGTCCATGATGAGCGAAGGTGGCTCTTTTCCATGGCCATTTGCAATTTTTGTATTGTTAGTGAGTAACAATACACAAAATCTGTGTATAGCTCACCCCTCTTGAATTATCTCCCTAGTCTAATTAAATGCCCATTAAATGTTGAAATATGTTTGTAATTGTTTCAATTTCGTGGCTCTGGTGCGGGTTCATTAATTTTTGGTGTGCTCGAACACATTGTGCTATGGGTGTTGTATTTCTTGATATATTGGGTATGATTATTAATTGTTGGATCGTTGAATGGTAGCAACAACAATCTGAGCTTGTAAACATAGCGTAGACACCTTGCTTTATTCATTGGTTTAAGGGTTTTCTAGAACGTTGGTTTGTCTCTCTCTGAGCTAAATTAGCTTGCTAGTTGTGTCCCCTCTCATCCACAAGTTGAATTTCCTCCTCTAGGCCGCATTTGGCTTGTTTTCTAGTGTCTTTCCTTTGCCCACAATCCATTCATAGTGTTTTAATGCTGGCTGGGTGACTTTATTTTGCCCACATGCTATTCACAACGTTTTAATGTTGGTTGGGCGACTTTCCTTTTCCCACAGGCCATTCACAACACTCTAAAACTTGTTGGACATTTGTCCCTTGCCAACATGCCGCTTTTTTTCTCGCATGACCTCTCTCACTCGCCCCACATCTGACACGCATAATTTTTCTTTACATCTTTCTTCTACATAGTATTCGTTGGGTAGAGCATTATATACAATGTTCCTATTCTTGTCTTATACACAACCCAATCAACCTTTTGTTGATTGTTGGCATGGGAGATGTATGAGGTGCCATCTAGATCGCTGAGTAATACTCATTTGTAGACATCCTCAAGCTCGTAGGATTTGGTGTTAGCTACATTCATACGCATGGGGGTATATATAATTAAGGGACAAAACATTACGTAGGCATTTGCACATGATTATTTGCTTGAGCATTGGTCTTGGCAATGCCAGTGAGTAGCCTAAGCTCCGAAACCAATTTGAAACAAAGCCACTAACAACAAAGAGGCTTAAACTCTGATTCGTGATTCTAATCGCGGAGCTTGTTCCATTGTTGGTAGTTAAAGATAGAGTGCATTGAGATCAAAACAAAGAAGCAAATTCATTTCGCAATAAGCATTCGTGGTGATGAAACACACAGACCATATGCCTACCATTTACGGATCATTTGGTATCAGAGTAGATTTGTTAGAGATCTTGAAGTAGCTACCATGGGCAAAGCCTTGAAGAAGGAGAAGCTAGAAGAGTTGAGAGACTTCAATAGGTAGATCCAAGAAGAAAGTTGATATTAGAGGTAGAGAGCGGATGAGTTGGAAAAAGAGCTTGCCAAGCGTCACGTCTCCTTCACCACCACGAGGGTAGAATTAGACATGAGCATATTGCATCTCATGCAATTGGGGGAGAAATTCACTCAACTGTATACTTGGCAAGAGGAGAGGTCCACCAAAGTGACTGCTCAATTATACTAGGACTTGGAAGCAAAGGAAGAGGCCTTGAAGGAGCTACAAGCAACTGTCCAAGAGACCAAGCAAGCCCCTTCCATTTCCACCGCTGAAGCTAGCACCGTGACAAAGGCAAGCATGGTAAAATCACCTTCCAAAACCCTTTCTCAAGAGACCTTTGGTGACTTTGAAAAGCACACTAGAGGCATCAGTTCTAAGTTCATGAGGCAAATGGGCTATGATGTCCAAGGGCTAGGCAAAAAAGGCCAAGGGATTTTGATCCCCATTGAAGCTCAATAGGGGCCCGTTATTGCACAATCTGTATTTTCCCAAAGCCCAAGGCAAGTGAAACAAGATTGGCGTAACAAGGGGGTGACCTATCACTGTCACCTTAATAGGAAACCCCTTTTTGTTTAGGAGTAGGGTAAGACTACCCCAAGGGAGACGTCCCTAGTGACCTAAAGGGCTGATGAAACTAAATCAAGGATGCGAAGATAACCCCCCTCTCACTGGTCACTCAAGTCAAAAGGTCTTATTGAGTTTTTGTCTTAAGAGATGAAGCAAATGTAATGGATGAAGTGTACCTGCCCGGAACAAGACAACAAGCAAAAATATGGCAGTTTCAAGTACAAAATGATATTAGTACTTCAATAAGACAATAAACCGATGAAATATATGCTAGCTGATTTAAAATTGCAGCAAAATGAAAGTTTACAACAGCAAGAAGTATTTTGTAACAGCTGCAAGAAATATGCCTCAAAATTGCTTGAAAAGACAATGAAAATATAGCATTTACTAGGCAGAATGATAATCAAATGTCATAAGCAATTTTAGAAGTGTTTAGCTAGAATTCAATGTAGATTATGCAGAAAATTTGTTGCTTTAAGATGGCTGTAGCAGTGATTTATAACAGCAGCAAGTAAATTAGTTGTCTAGGCTAGGTTAGTGTTAGTTTTAGTTAGTGGAAGCTCGAAAGGTTAAGGTTTGAGTGTTGGTTTGATCTCTCAACAAAAAAAGTGTAAGGACTAGTGCCTTTGAGGGGTTATGGAGTCAAAAGTTCAGCAACATTCATTTGGAGTAAGCAACAAAATGATTATATTTATCCAAGTAAAGGATGAATCTTAGAAGAGTAGCACCTTAAGTCTTCTAGGATTCAATCTTTAAGGAAGTGAGCTACTAGAGAGTAGGCACTTCTAGGCCCCAGAGGTTTCCTCCTCCTTAGATTATTGAATGAAATATTTAGATGCAACAACAATTGATCAAGGCTTCTAAAGTGCTATCACTTTAGGGCTTTCGAAGCTTGTCAAAGTTAACCACCTTAGCAAAGTCTAACAAATGTAGAGCAAAGAAGTAGCATCTTAAGTTCTTTACTCCTAGGGTTTGTCAAGCAAGCAATTTCATAATCTTTAACATGAATAAGCAAATAGACCATAACCATTCAAAATGAAATAACAATTGCAGATTTACTTACTTCATCAATAATAATCAAGCTATGAAACCCTAGATTGCCAAGTAACTTTACCAAAAAATGATCCAAGTTGCAAGTATGAAGACTCCAAGAGAGGTGTGCATCACAATTTCAGCCAATAAACCCCAAGTAGGGCGCAAATTTCAGTCCACTTCTCTCCAAGTGAGAGTTGTTATGTAAAAATGAATGTACTTTATGTTTATTTATACAAAACTTTGACCCTTAATTAATTTTAGGTCAAAATTAAGGCCGACCTGGCCAATTTACAATAAAATCCAATTTTGACATAATAAAAATTAATTAGCATCTAAAGACATCTCCAAGGGTGATGTCATGCCCTTCTAGGGTGATGTTGAGGCCTAAAGGTGGAACGTTGAGCCTAAAATGTAGGGCACTTGGCCTCTAGAGGCCCGAGATGATGTCCACACGTGCCACTAGGCTCATAACTGCCTCCAAAATGAAAACCCTAGCTCTAGATGACGTCTAGGGTCATGATGGTGACGTCCAGGGCCCTCAATGGCCAATGTCCATGTTGAAGAGCAAGGTCCCCCTGGGTCTAGGTCTGCCAGGGTGCCGCCTCCAAAGGAAACGCCCTTCTTTTTCCCGATGCAAATCTTCAATTTTTTCTTACCCCTGGATGGGGTTGCAACATCCATCTGTGGGCTTTAATCCCTCATGAAGGTTCGAGCTAATCATTCCCTCATGTGTAATTGTCCACCGGGCAAGGTCCTACAGCAACAACAATTACGCCCTCCAGGGATTCATAAGTCACAGGGATCATAACATGTAAATCACATCCAATAATTAAATTACCCAAACATGTGCATCAAACCCTCTTTAACCTAGACAAATGCTCAAAGATGTTATGCAATTTGACAAGTTAGGTTTGGAGAAGGTCTCAGGGTGTCCTATTTGTAAATTCTAACCTTGTACAATGTCTACTGTAAACAAATATTCAGAAAAGAACAAAAAAGATACAATGGCAAAAACAAACATTACACAGAGATTTTTCCCCTGGAAACCCAAACCGGGAAAACCAACATATATTATATTCATTCATTGTATTACATTGTTTACAATACAATATACATATAGGAGCCAACGACATTCAAAACCCTAACCCAATGACCTGGATTAGTCCAAAATCCTAATTCCTTAACCGGAAATAGAAAACCATCGGCAAAAACCATGTGCCGAAAAAACCACCTAAATACATGACACGTTTCCCGAGGCAGAATTTTTTTTTCCTGGAACAACGCCCCCGGACCCCCGCGCGGGGGGCTCCGCCCCCCTGCACTCCTCGAGGGGGGGCCTAACGGCCCCCCCTCTAACCCCCCTGCGCGCCCAATGCATACGCTCATACACTACTACTCGTGCAAAGAATATAACACATACCCAACACTATTGGGCTAACCTCCCTTAAGTTTGGGGTGTTTCCCAGGTGGGATCTAATCCAAGTCATGTAAGTGTATGAGGTGGCATGGGGTAAGTATTTGGGCATGGGGTGCATGTAATAACAGGGAAATGTAAAGCCTTACCTATGGATGCCTTTGTAGAGGGTGAGCTGCACCTTGTCATGAATACAATTGTTTCCTAGCCCATTCATTGCCTTTTATTCTTAGATTTATTTCTTTTGATCTTTTGCTTTCAAGGGAAAAGTTGAGGGCCACTGTCTTGGCTTGATGACCAGAGGTGACATCATTGTCCACAAACATTTCACAGAAATGAGAAGGCTGGCTCGTGATGAGACCCCCTTTCTCTTGGCTATGCCACCAAGAGCCACTACCCTGGTTTGATGGCCGGATAGGTGGTAGTGTCATACCGCTACATGCCCATGGTCATAATAGGCTGGCTCGTGATGAGACCTCCTATCCATCAACTAGTACCTTGAGTGTTTATGCATCTTATGGGTCCCCTTTTCTTACTGATAAGCCTTTCACTGCTTTCTCGGGGATCCCTGGGCGAAGCATCTCAAAGGTTTCAAAATTAGCTTTTAACTCTTTCACTGCTTTTTCGGGGATCCCTGGGCGAAGCATCTCAAAGGTTTCAACATTGGCTTTTAACTCTTTCCAGCTGCTTTTACCCTTTGGGCCTTTAGCCCCTTCTTCCCACAAGGCAAGGTACAACCCTTTCTAGCGTAGCCGATACCAATGCCCAAACAAGGATAGGGGAGATGGAAGGAATAAAGATGGAAAGTGGTAAGTATGGATGGATGGACGATGACTTTTCACAGATCCACCCAGTGGCAAACCATCCTAAAGGGAAACCAACTTACTAGGGCACCATGTTACCCTTCCAGGTATAAACGAGACAAAGAGCATAATTTCCAAGCAAACGTCATGAACTGAAGAAGGATTTGATACAACATATTCAAGTGCTTCAAAAATCAGAGTGATACATACCATGATACCTGTACTCATTACCTCATGGAGCAAGACCCATCGCTACTTTAGGACCAGGCTGGTGGGATGGATACTGCTGCTGGTGATGAGTGGACTGCACTGAAGAAAAGAGGGGCCCTCTGGGGCCATGCTCAAGTCGTTTGCCTCTCGATACTCCTTGTCTAGAACCTGTGGGCCTCGAGACGTGATCTCCTTAGTTATCCCTAGGGTAGGGGATAACTGGGTCCAAGCATGAAGGCCTAGGATTTAGTGGACAAGAAGCTAGCACAAGTTCAGCTCAAACCACCTTCGCCAAAGCAAGAGGAACCGAAAAAGGCAGCTAGAAAAGGAGTGTGCACAAAGCTACTCAAATTTTCTTGTAGAGGCTTGGAAAATGGTAGAAAATAGATGATTCCACCATCTAGATCTGCTCCAACTCTTGGAGGACTAAGCAACCAAGTTGGCAAGCATCATCACAAATTGAAAAGGTATGGCATTGTTTGTTTCTATTGCAAGAAAGGGGGTTAGAAGGATAGCAATTGTTGGCACTCTAGAAAGCCAAGTAGTCCATGCAAGAACTATTGCTAGTACTGTAGATTGACTTGACATTGGGAGGCGAAATGTTGAAGGCTTCCCCCGAAACTCCATCCCAAGAGCCGAACAATGAAGGAAAAAGCTTGGAGAGTCAAGGTGAAGGGTAAATAGGAGTTGCTTGCACTTGCAGCCCAAGGCACAACGATTTTCCAACGACATATTGCAGGAACGAATGTTATCTCTAGCCATGAGATGAACAACAGTCTTATGCCAAAGGTAGTCCCTATTCAACTCTTATCTTCCATCCTGTAATAGAGGCACGCTTTATAGATTTTTCTGAGATTGCTTGATGACAATAAAGGAGGTAGACATGTAAATGTAGAGAAAAAGAAGATTGAAGGGAGTGGAAACTTTTGGGGACCAAGAGCCTGCAAATGGGGAGGTGTGATCCGAATTGGGTCCTTGTCAAACCTCTTGTAAATTTTGTAATAAGCATGTAATTGTGTTTTTATTTTATTTTGTCTTTTTTTGGCAAAATTGAAAGTGGAAATGAACCATTGTGATGGTTGGCTTTCTAAACGTAGCGCATCAAAAAGATGAAGGTTGTAGTGAGGAGGAGAACTTGGGGAGGACAATAGTAGAAATGAGGGCTGAAAGAGGGAAACTTGCTTGAAGATTGGTGGACAAGGGAGACAAGGAGCCTGTCCACGATGAGTGAAGGTGTCTTTGAGCCATGGCCATCTGCAATTTTTTTTATTGTTAGTGAGTAACAATATACGAAATTTGTGTATAGCTCACCCCTCTATAATTATCTCCCAAGCCTAATAGAATGGCCATTAAAAGTTGAAATCTTTGTATAATTGTTTCAATTTCGTGGCTTTGGTGTGGGTTCATTAATTTTTGGTGTGCTCGAACACTTTGTGCTATGGGTGTTGTATTTCTTGATGTGTTGGGTATGATTATTAATTGTTGCATCGTTGCATGATAGCAACAACAATCTCAACTTGTAAACACAGAGTAGACACCTTGTTCTGTTAATTGGTTTAATGGTTTTCTAGAACCCTGGTTTGTCTCACTCCTTGAGTTAAATTAGCTTGCTAGCCATGTTCCCTCTCATCCACAATTTGAATTTCCTCCTCTAGGCCAGGTTTGGCTTGTTTGTTGGTGTCTTTCCTTTCCCCATAGGCGGTTTGCAATGTTTTAATGATCGCTTGGTGACTTACCTTTTCCCACAAGGCGTTCACAACATTTTAATGTTGGCTAGGCGACTTTCCTTTGCCCATAGGCTGTTTATAGCACTCTATAACTTCTTGGGTGTTTGTCCCTTGCCCACATGCCTATTTTTTTCTCCCAGGACCTCTCTCATTTACTCCATATCTAGCACACATAATTTTTCTTTACCTCTATCTTATACACAATATTCGTTGGGTAGAGCATTATATACAACATTCTTATTCTTGTCTTATATGTAACATGCCTACCTGCTAACGTGAAATTTAAAATGTCCCATACATATATAGTGAACCAAGGGGCAACAGGCCCATAATTTAACATGCATCTAGCAACATAATAAAACCCATGAATGCAATTGTTCAAGAAAAACAACAAACACACAACATTCAATAAAACACACACACACAATGAAAATAACACCATAAACATAATAAAAAAATTATATGTCCACAAGGAGATCTGGCCCTCTTAGCTGTCCACTCTCCACATTCAGCGGCCCAAAACCCAGGTTCTACTTCAACAACAATTCCAATCCACCAGCTCTTTTCCTCGCAACCTGCACAATCCAAGTAATGGGATCCCCCTTCACTGCATACACTCCCTTAGGCCTTCGCACTTCCCTCCAGGGCTCCAGTGCATTTGGTTGGCCAGGAATCTCACAGTTGGGGACTCCGGGAACTCTCAGCTGCTCCAGGGGTGTTCACAACAACTTTCACAAGGCTCTTTAGCCATTTTCTCAACAGGAAAATGCTCTACAGGCACACAACCCGTTTTTACAAGCACACAGGACACAATTCCAGCATATACATAGCCCAATAATGGTTGCCTTCAAGCACAACATGGCTGGTGCTCTTCCCAACACTCAACTCCTCTCTTGCTGCCCAAAAAAACATTTAAAAAACTCCTCTTTTTCCATTCGAATTTCCTTTTCTCCCATGCATGTTGACTCTCACACTCCCCAATGTTGATTGTACTTCAACCCCATGCTCCCAAAATCTAAGGGACGTGACTTCGCACACCCACCCTCTTACATGTATTCAATGTTTGAGTGTCTAATAAGTCAAAGGGATGATTATATGGTAAAGGCACATTAACTAAAGCAAATGACATGGGTTTCCCTTTGGATCCCCCTTTAGCCCTCTCTCTCGTGGAATTGTAGCCCTCCATTGTTTCCGTCTCTCTTGAATCATAGCCAACAATTATTATTTTTATTAATCATTTCCATGTACATGATACATAGTTTGGCCCTCGGCCATATTAATCAATATGGGTTCTTCACCCCAAACATATTGACTCACTAGCCTAAATCACACTTATACAATTACATTATAATTTGCGGGGGTTAAAACTGGGGATGTTACATTATACATAGCCTATTCAACCTTTTGTTGATCACTAGCATGGGAGATATACAGGTCTCCATCTAATTCGCTGAGTTATACTCATTTGCAGATGTCCTCAAGCCTATAGGCTTTGGTGTTAGCTATAGTCATATGGATGGGGGTTTATATAATGAAGGGACAAAGTATTGCGTAGGCACTTGCGATTGATTATTTGCTTGAGCATTGGTCTTGGTAATGCTAACAAGTAACCCAAGCTTGGAAACCAATTTGAAACAAAGCCACTAACAACAAAGAGGCTTAAACCCATATTGGTGATTGTAATCGCAAAGTTTGTTCTATTATTGGCAGTTAAATATAGCGTGCACTGAAATCTGAATAGAGAAGCAAATTCATTCCGCAACAGGCATCCGTGTTGTCACAATCTAATTTGTTGAACTAACTTTGTCTTTGCAGCACATTGGTGGGAGTCATTTGGTAGCCAATGTCCTCAATTGTAAAAGTTTGCAATTCGGGTCTTGAGTCAAACTTGTAGTGCTTTTGGGTGTGAGTGCAATTGGTCTGTCTTTGAGCAGATTCACACGAAGAAGAGAAACCATTTGGAACAAAAATAGCTAAATGATCTCGTCTTCGTGTAGTACAACCTCCAGCTAAGGCGCAACCAGTTGTTGAACAAAAGACTTGATATAGATCCCATTGTGTTGGAAGATATTGATCCAGCCTTAGAATGGGTAGAGGAGTCTCACTCAGTAGAGGTTGATCCTGATGTTGATATTGATGACTTGGGGTGGGTTGGTTTGGATTCGGATCCACTAGTAGGAGTAAGTGTAGCACCGGGCATGGCACATGCAAGCACTAGTTGTGTAGCTCGTGCTTCTGACTATTACTGCAGTTGCAGATGTCCCCAAGGAGTCCGACGATTCCAAAGAATCGAAGCTAGAGGATGATTTTGTAGCTCATGTTGAGGATCCCATTTCTAGCAGTGGTGATGAGTTTGATGATTGATCATGCTGATCAATGATTTGTAGTAGGCCAGTAGCTTTGTAGCATGTTTTTTGGACTCTAGAGGCCATTTAGAGCCTCATTGATTATGTATTTTGTTTCCGATATGTATTGCACTCAGTGCCATTTGATTTATTCATGCTTACATGGTACATACATGAGCAGAGTTTGCATATTTTGTCTCTAATGGTTTGGAATCTTTAAAACATATTTTTTTCATTAAAATTTAAATATTTTGTGTATTTTTTAGTAAACCAAAGTCATTAAAATCAGATTGGTCCAAGTCATGGCCAAGTCCGAGTCTGAGTTGACCCTCGGCTGATTCGGAGGCTGAGTCCGAGTTTTAAAACATTGGACCCAATGAGGAGAAAGAACCGTTTGACAAACCTATTGCTAGTGAACCAGTGGATGTCTCAAGCATTCAAAAAACATCAATCTTGCATTGTACACTCATTTTACAATTTACAATTGCATTTGACCAACTAAGCCTGCAAATACTGTGCATAAATACAAATATTGCAAGAACCATTGGATTAAAGTTGCCCCAGTCCAGGTTCCTCAGTAGAATTAGACTGCTGTAACCTCGAAAAAGAGGATTCCTGTATCTTGAGGCAATGGACAAATGGAAGAAGTGCTTCTGCAGAAGTCTACGATTTCACCACAAACTGCTGGAGTTTTTGTCTCAAGGATGCGTTCTTCCATGAAAAGTTGCGTTGGTGTGGAACATAGAGGCTTGGTTTTTGTTAAGGGTGCAAATTTAGGCCCAGGAAGTCCAATAGAAGAGGTGTTGTATGATCCTGTAAAAGATTCATGGATTAGAATGAGTTCTAATCTTCATCGAGGACTTGCTCAAGGTCTGATTGCCTCAGCAAATTCACGACTTTTGTTGTAGATTGGAAGAATTGTCTGCTCAAAATTTATGTAATTGTGAATGATTCTTGGGATATTGTTGTTGGTCTTTCTGCAAAGATAAGCCGACTTGTTGGTCATAGGGATAAGCTCTATGGTCTTACATGCAAGATCAAAGTAGACCCATATAATCACCATTGAATATCTGATGGTTCTGACAGGGTCTGGAAGCTTGATTTGGGGAAAAGGATTGGATTTGAGAGGAGATTGGCTTGGATCTGTAACCAGAAGAAATTGCATCTATAAGTTTGATTGGAGGAAAGGATAGGATTTTTTAATACTAGGTACTTCAAAGCATATTCAAGTTTCTGCATCATGAGCATCATTAATACTAGGTGTTTGTTTCAGTTTTCTTGACATCATTCTTTAGTTACTGTGCATAATTTTTATTTTTGATTGGGATTAATATTGTTCTTTGAATTGTCTAGATAACAGGGAATCTTTGGCTTGAACTTAATGCAGGGTAGTTATAATTTGCAAATAATTTATTGTTCAATGGTGCAACACTACAACGTGAAGTGCTTCTTTCCCTGCTTGATGGTTGATTTTTGTGCAATCAATGATGTTTATGTCCAAGTTGTCCGATTCTGTTGTCCCTTCTTTGTCGTTTTTTGGATTGAAATCAAAATGAGTATTTTTGTGTTCATGGTTCAATTTATATGGTTCTGTCTATATTAAGCAGTTGATTATTAATATATCTCTACTAAAGATTATTTTATTTCAGTGTTGTTTGTTTGTGCATATCTAGTAGTTATTATTCATTGATGTATCCCTGTTGAAGGATTATTTCGTATCTTCTTTGATTGCCAATTAATATGATGTTATACATTAGTATGCACTGTTTGTTTTCTCCATGAAGAAATAGAGTGACGTGTCTTTGCCTCAACACCTGCAAGGACTGTGTGAAGTGGCAGCTGTACTCCTTTAGCCTGGTCAGTATAAAAAACTTGTCATTCCACACAGGCAAAGATATATTTTATTAATACAAGCAATGAAGAGCTTGGTTACCCAAATAAGTGCATCGTCCAGTGGAGTTGGTTTCTATTGTAACTCTATTTTGATGAAAACATTGCTGTTGGTGGATGCAGTCCATGGGATGGAATCTGCTGGTAGTCTGTATGCAATCCCTTCATAAAACAAGTCCATGAAATATGAGAGTCGAGTAGATATTTGAGTGGTCTTCTGTTACTTTTTGTGACCAGAGACGCTTCTCTTATAAGTTATTAGCACTTTTGATATACATTAATATTAACAATAATATTTAATACGATGAATTTATGAGTTGTTTGGAACTTTGGGGGAATGTGTTTTAGAGATTTCAGAAAAGCATCCAGATGCCATACTGACATAGAGTTTCAGATTACTATTAAGAATATTGGATTTTGTAAAACTGGTAATAAGTCATCTACCAACAGGCTGCAACTTATAGGTTCGGAAATATTTTGTCCATGATATATGGTGTAACATTTAAAAACGAAAAGTTTAAGTGTAAAGATGATAAAAATATAGCATCTGTGACACAGTTTGTTGCTTCTATATGTATTCGTAAAATTGGTTTTCAGTTTTATATGTAGTTATTTATTGTTCTGTGTGTCTTCTTAAAACTGATTTTCAGTTTTTATGTAGTTATGCTTTTTTCTAATTCCAGCAGTGACAAGCATAATGTATTTATAACCAGAATTTATAACCAGAATGATAATAGTTTTCCATCACAGTGTTGATGTCTTCTTCCATCATGACGAAATTATGCCACATTAAAGTTTGCTTATCGAGATTCCTATTTACATGTGAAATTTTCATTACTTCCTTTTGGGAAGTTGGAAACGAACATGCACTCAAAAAATTGCAAGTGTTAACAATTTGGATAGTATTTATGTTGATCCTCTACCTTTTTTTTTCCAGGTTACATAGTTCGGGGAAAACCCCCAAGTACTTCCCCTCATTTTGAGGATGGTACACAGGGTAAACCCTAGAATCTTCAGGGCACAAGGATGGTCAACAACAGGGCTCAAATCCGTTACAATAACATACTCGTTAAGAGCTCAACATGTCACTTGCGGGAATTGAACCTGGGTGGGAAGGATAACGAATTTCTCCCAACCACCTGAACTAAACCCAATTGACAGATGTAATTCAAAATTATGTAATTAAAAATTCAAATGCCATGTCTCTCTTTGGGCTATGGCTGATTTATTTTGAATATTGAATTATGAACGTGATTATTTTGGAATGGCTATGTTCACCATATGTGAATGTTACATTATGAATGCAGAAGTAACAGGAGTAGAATTCATCTTTGGGCTATGGCTGATTTATTTTGAATATTGAATTATGAACGCGATTATTTTGGAATGGCTATGTTCACCATATGTGAATGTTACATTATGAATGCAGAAGTAACAGGAGTAGAATTCATCATACTGTAGATTTTCAAGGAACTAGAAGGCTGCCCAACAGGTCTGTCTTTGACCTCTTGTTGGGCTCTAAGTTTGAGATAACAAAGCTGTCCTTGCTGCTGTTTTAGGACAGAAAACAGGTTTGAAAATTCTGCCCCAAATTCTGCCTTCAAACTGATAGTTAAATGCTCTTTTAAGGTGCCCTTGCAAGTGTTTTCGTAATTGGTGTTAGCACATGCAAATACCTCAAAACATATAACACTCTAGGATCTTTTAACAACTAAACTAGGCTGAAAATAATTAAGCATGCATGACAAAACAACACATCGTGTTTTTGGTCAACATGACCCTGGAAAACCCCCCCATGGGGAAAACCAGTTAGATATAGATGTATATATTTGGATATCTCAAAGCATGAGTACAACAAGGAAATAAATACAAGTGCACCTGGTACAATAGCAACCCAACTTTGGATGCTTTGGAGTTCCTTGTAGATGTCCCTGCTAGCCCTTGAACAAAGGCGCCCTTTGTCTTGGTGCGCCCTTCTTCCTTTGCTAAGCCTCTAGCCTCTTTCCTTTTCCCTTTTCCTTTGCCTTGAGTTGACTTTGCCTTTACCCACTTGTAGAATGCGCCTCCCTTGAAGAAGCCTTGTGATGTTTGAACTTTGGTGAAGCCTTTGAACAAGTGTGCCCCCTCTCTTTGGTGCGCCCTCCTCTTGTACAAGTGTCAACACATGCGCCCCTTTGCCTTGGGTGCACCCCTCTCATACAAATCCCTTCCTCTACCAAGGTGATTCCTCACAACCTTGGTGTGCCCTCTACAAGCCTTGCAAGTGCCTCAAGTAAGTGCGCCCTTCCTCTTAGAATGCACCCTTGCTCATGCATGTGTGCCTAAGTCCATGGAAGCATCCTCTCACACAAGCTTGCACCCTCCTAGCTCAAGAAGCCAAGCTCCAATCCTTGTGTGCCCTTCCTCTCCTCAAGAATGAACCCAAGTGCCTCCAAACCCTCACTCTCTCTTTCTCATCACTTCTCTTCTCACCCAAATCTCTCAAGTGAGCAAGTGATGAACAATATGAGTGAATGAGCCTCCCTTTGCCCTATGTGTCCCTCTTGAACCATCCATAAGGAAACCAAGTGATCAATGGCCTAGATCACTCCTAGCCAACTCTAATCAATGGGTAAGATCTCCTCAAAAGAATCTCACTTAGAAACCCACTTTGGGTTAAGTTTTCAAAGTTCACTTTATGTCTCTCAATTCACCCACAAAGTGAATTAATTTTCACTTTTGCCTTAAGTGACAAATTCCACCTTTTTGACTTAGGATAAAGTCAATGTAGAATTAGACATAAAATACAAGGTACAAAGATACAAATATTTCCCTCTTGTGGTTAGTACAAGGGGACCACTTTCCAAGGTACCCAAAACTCAACACTTACCACCAGAAAGAACAGAAAGGAAATCCAAAGTATGACTGAAAATATGAAACAATTTATTCAGTGTCTTAATTAAATCATGAAGTTTATTCTGATTGACAAAAAATATTTGTGAAATAGAGGAAACAACATAGACCAAATATATGTTTGAGATGAGAAATTCATTTAAGGGAAATGACATTTTATTGAACAAAATATCTTCTGTGTGCTTTGAGTTCAATGCAAGATATAAATAAATATCATAATTCATCATACCACCAGAAAGAACAGAAAGGAAATCCAAAGTAGATTGAAAATATGAAATAAGTTATTCAGTGTTTTAATTAAATAATACAATTTGTTTTGGCTCAGAATTTTTTTTTGTGATTAAGACAACACAAAATAGAACAAATACATGTTCTGAGAGGGGAAATTCATTTGAAGGGAAATGCTATTTTATGGAACAAAATATCTTCTTGTGTACTTTGAGTTTAATGCAACATATAAATAAATATCATGAATATTTGGAAGTCAGTGATGTTGTTTTGAAGTCAAGAATATTTGGTGGCTGAGTATATTCTTCAGGGTGTCAATCTTAATAATCAGAAATTATGTTTCATCTTGAAGAATATACAGTTTGATGTAAATTGACGTGAAACAATGTTTGACCTTGATAAAGGGTGCTGCATATTTGGTGGCTAGGTATATTCTTCAGGGTGAATATTAAAAATCATAAACTATGTTCCATCGTCAAGAATACACAATTTGATACAAATTGACTTGAAGCAATGTTTGAGCTTGATAAAGGGTACTGCATAAATGCATGATTCCCATGATCAATTGTGGCCACTGTCTTGTCCTATATTGTTCTTTTCAGCCATTCTTTGTGTTTCTGCGGACTTTGATGGTTCCCATTTCATTATTTCTACGTGCCAGTTTGAAATATCGGAGAATTTAGAGTAGTCATTTCAAATATATTTTCTACATGCAATTTCGAAAAAAAATTCAAACTTCCTCAATCTATAGAACTTTGACTGCAAACAATCAAGATCTCACATCTCATTCTTGAATTATAGTACATAAAAAAAGAATTTAGAGTAGTCATTTCAAGTCTCTTTTCTACATGTACTTTTGAAAAAAAAATTCAAACTTCCTCAATCCTTAGAGCTTGAATGTGACAATCGAGATCTTACATCTCATTCTTGAATTATAGTAGGTAAAAATAGGAGTAGAGAAATATAGACATGCTCGATACTTCATTATATTATCCACTCATAATCATACAAATTCTTACTCTATCAAATGAAGGGATTTCGGGTTGGACCTTTTCTTTAAAGGGAGTAATCTAACCATTTCTATGAATTATTAGTTTCCATTGAAGCCACCAAAGCACTAACATGCCCAAGCATCCCGTCGAAACATGGATTTTCCAAAATGCCTAATAAACAAGCACGATAAAATTGATGTTTTTGGACTTTTCATTAGACACTTTAATACTTTGAAAACCTCAAACTTGGCTTGCAATGTGTGATGTGCAAAAGTATAATAAAATTATGAATAGAGAACTTTTAAACCATGAGATCGTGAGACTAAGCTCAAAATTATTCTTAAGAATTGATAAATTAGATATTTGAATAATAATAATAATAATAATAATCTAATTTTAAGGTCATGACTAAGCTAGACATCAAATTGGTATATGAGACTCCCTTGTTTGTGGGACAAGGGACCCCGCTTCGTGGAACGATTTGACTATTAAAGTCTATATAGGTATACATACCCTATCCCCCTCTGAATATGAAAACTTAAGATGAAATCCATACGAATGAGCCATCTAGTCCTCAAGTAGAGCTCAATGAGCACTATTCAACACCCATGCAAGAGAACCTATTTTCAAAATCCACTTTGGTTTTTGCCATATGCACTTCCATACATATTCCTTGTTATTTTTAGTATTGACAAACATGCTTGGGAATTTAGAACCATCATCATCCTCTCCCAAAATCATGCAACATATTTTGTCCACTGTTTAAATTGGTTTCTCTTCCTCTCTTTGAAAACATCCTAAACTATATTTTATCTTTAGAGGGCATTTGAATTCAACCCTAAATCTAACCTGCTAACCTCTCTATTATCCTCCCTCCTCCAATCAAACTCGTAGATGGAATGCCATCTGGTTATAGATCATGTACACCAGAATGGTTGTTACATGTACACCAAAAGGCTTGTGGTTCATTCTCCTATGAGAAGAAGGGGTAAAATGTTGAGGTTGATGCAATTGCAAGAAAAAATGAATAAAAAATAAAGCTTGATATAAAATAAAGAAGAAATAATGGGATGATGAATGACCAAGTCAAAATCCAAAGGTCAACTTTAGCTCTATTCCCTCCCTAGTCCTAATGCATTGAATGCATATCAATTAAAGGACTTAATCCCAGTAAGAAAAATAATGAATACTTGAAACTTGAAAAGGGGACTTGCAAAAGCAATAAAAGAATATCAAAAGGCAAGAAAGGGGTTTGGAATACACACAATGCAGAGAAAAGGGTATCTCAAGTAGCAAGTGCTCCCTCTACAAAGGTGCTCATGGAGAGAGACAAAGCATAGTACCTTTCATGTCAATGACTCCATTACCATGAAGTAAGCCCATACCACTTCATTCACTATACTTACACTTTGATGGTTTTTTTGGATACTATGTCTCACTTTGATGGGTTTTCTGGATACTATGTCTGTACTTAGGTACTAGCACACCTAATAGGGCCTTTTAATGGTCTTCCCACACCTAAACTTGGCAAACTGCATAAAGTCCCAAGCTAAGGTGAAGTTTGAAGAAGATACCTAATGTGAATTACTTAAGTGGTTTTTGTATCAAGTGGTGGCTTACTTTGTATGACTCTAATGGATATGGTATCTTGTAGTTGTTGGTTTTACCTGATTCTGTGGGCCTTGTTTGGTCATGATGCACCTTGCCATGACATTTTGGAGGATGTTTTCATGATGACACATAGGACGTTGTGCACCATACAGAGGATGTTGCACATTTGATGTAGAGCATTGGGCCATACGATGATTGGACATGCCCTAGGGCACCTTCCCACACCTCCTAGACTTTGGATGATGGACATATGAGCCTAGATGTTGAACATATAGCATGATGCACCATTGAGAGGGCAGAAATCCCTATAGTCTGAAAAGTACACCTGTGAGAAATTTTAGGGTTTGATTGGACGATGTTTCACTTGGAGATGATGTCACACCTCCTGGGAGAGATCATGGAGCCTTTTTCACCTATGATGTCATGCCTTAGCTCTTGGATGTTGCACATATAAGGATGATTTCATAGTTTTGATGCTTGATGGGTCGACCTAGCATGTGGACATCTTATTTGATGATGAGATGGTACTTGATGGTGATGAGACATGCCTTTGGGGTGAGAGATGTGACCATTGAC
>ML858950.1:0-17462 GCA_009831015.1 Picea engelmannii | reverse complement strand
TAAAAGTGCTATTCAGATGTCTAAGAATCCAGCTTTTCACAAGAAGACCAAGCACATTGATATATAGTATCATTTTGTTCAAGATTTGGTTCATCAAGGTGTGCTCGAGATTATTTATTGCAATACAGAAGAGCAATTTGCAGATATTTTCACGAAGGCAATCGCAAAGAACAAGTTTTACAAATTCAGAGATGATCTTGGAATTTTTCCAAATGATCTTTATGGGGGAGAAATGTTGGGTTAATGACTCATTTGATTATTCTAGATCTATTTGTTGTTAGTATTGTCATATCTTGAAGGTATATTTTGAGCGTGAGATAATATTAGTTGAGTAAATTGTGGAGAAATTGTTGAGTGATTATAAGAGCTGATCGTTTCATGCGATAGCTCTTGCACATGTATAAATATTTGTCTTGGTAATGAGAATGATTTGAGCTGGTGTATTGTATTGCTGATAGTTCCATCTTGCTCCATTAATGCTGGATTAATATTTCTTCAATAAACACTTCCATTGGCTCGCATATTATGACATATTAAGCCCCACTACAGAGACTAATGCAAGACACAAACATTTTGGTGAACTCAAAAAACTAAGATACAAGCCTCAAGGGAACTACTATAAATCTTGGCAAAGACAGTTTGTTACATAACATCAAAGTAATAATAGTCAATAAGAACCCAAAAAAAAACATGTTTATGACCCAGTTTTAAACAATAAGGGTCAATGGTCAACATGGACCACAAACCTCAAATTCTATTAAAGAGCAAAAAAGGTGCCTTTATTCCATAATCTGTTCACCCTTAGATAGAAAAAAGAACAGAGCAGGTAGAGACTAGAGTAGTGGTGCTTTGAAAGTTCGTTCCATAATTGTTTCTCAGTGGGATATTTCTAAGCAGCAGTGCACGGAATTGCAGAGCAGAGAAGGAAAAAATACTATGTCATTTTTATCTGCTTTTCTGATGGTTTCTCATGAACCATTTTTTATTCCATTGTATTTCACATTTTACATAATACAGATGCTATGTGTCACAGAGGTCAGATGCAGTGCTCCAAGGTCTACCTGGGTACAAAACCTAAAGCATTTGCATACACTTGATAAGTTCTCGAGGCCAGAGAGACAAACCCATGTTATTTTGTGGGAAGCTGCTAGGACACATGCCACATGCTCTCTGTACAACCTTCATGTGCTTATAATGCAAATTAACTTTCTGTGAGGTTGTCATTTGGTAAGTCATTCTTTAAGCCTTATCTGGCTAAATTTAGTTTTTGCATATGTTAGCCATATATTGCATTGGGCTCACAAAGGCTGTCTATCCTTATATCTACCTTGCCACGCTGCCTTGCAAACATTTTATGATTATGCATTCCTTCTTAAATTACCATTTCCCTATTCAAAAGGAGCTAATTGAGAGTGTAAAATGGGCTTAACTAAAACTACTGTATGGGACTTTCGTGACCCCTGTCTATCAGACCTGGTCTATAAGATTTCTATACTTTTATTAGGTCCTACTCAACCTTATTTTTAACTTCAGATTTTACCATAGATGAGTCTCATTAAACTTATCACTAATATTTACCCCTTAATTTATCTTTCTACTTGTCTTTCCATGCAACTAGGTAGTTCTAGCACTTTCCTGGTTACTTGTTTCCATAGACGATGATGTCAATTGCACTTCTAGCATAAATAGTATCATATAGGTGCACCAAAATATCACCATACTTTCATTTGGTGGATGCAACGTACCACTAAATACAACCCTTCTCAACTATTATCCTTGGTAGCTGTAAATAGCAACGACATATTTATACAAATTCAATTCCCATTTCTAAGGTATAAAGCAACAAATCCTAAAACAAAGCTTGAAAGTGTATGCTTTCCAGCTTACTCAGTTTGAGCAAATAACATTTATGCATCCATGTGTAGATTTCCCTTTTGACACCTTGATCATGCTTGAAATAATAGACAATGACCTTTGTGTGGGTGACACAAAGTAGATTAGTGTGAATTAGATTGCTTTTGATGGAAAAATCAGAATTGTACTTTTAAGTTTTGTCACAGGAAATGCACTACCAGGAAATAATATTCACGACAGAAATATCAGAAACATTATACTACAAGATAAAAAAAGGTTAGTAATGGCTAGTTAACATGGGAAGAAGAACAACTAAGAAACCTCAGAAATATTTAACATACTTGTGTCATTGCCATATGTTCCCAACTATAATTCAACGAGAAAAGAATAATCTATTGTTGATTATCCTATTTAATTTCAAAATATGTTTCAACAATAATTTGTCAATACAAATGCTATATCTCACAGAATCATTAGAAATAAAATGGTAACTAACTATTAGGGAGGCCACATAAAGACCTCAAAATTGCTCCAAGGGAACAATGCGCATTCCAAATACCTACTACAGATCACTATTAAGTTTTAACCATTTATGATCATCATTTCTTTGGAGGGTTTTGTAGTTCAATTCCTATATATTTAGTTCCAAACGATCGCAAAAAGTTCTGTTGTATCTATGTAAGTGTTATCCCTGATATAGAAACCATTGACTAATATGTTGCCCCCCGCCTATTGTTCCTTACAACAAATTGTGATGGCTTGGTAAAACAGGCTAGTCCAAAATATGATTTCCCCCTTTACAATAGACAGCTTTTGCTCAATAGCCCAAGGGGTTAGCTCGACCTGTTGTCTGCACTGTTATTGGGCACTTGGCTAGTTCCATGCCAATAGGTGCCCGGTTTGAATCCCCCCGGGTTAAGCGTGTTATCCCCAACTCCTAGGGATAACTAAGGAGATGATGTCTCGAGGCAGACATGGAGTACCGAGAGATAGCTTAACCAGCAATGTCCACTTGCACATACAGAGACCCACCTCACCACCACATTTCCAGGTTCATCACAACGGTATCTAGCACATCAGCTGGCCTCTAGAAGACATTGGGTCTTGCTCCATAAAGTACAAGCCAGGTATTATGGTGAGTGTCGTTTCAATATTTGAGGCATTTGAGTTTGTTGCATCTATTACTGCTTTTGATTATGTAACGTTTGCTTGGACATTATGCTCTTTTACTTGTTTCACTTTGGCGGTTGACATTGCGCCCTAGTAAGTGGGTCACCCTTGACGATTCATCATGCCATTCTCGACCATACTGGGAGTTCCTCTTGACAATTCATCGTGCCATTATCAACCATATTTGTCACTTTCCACACTTCATCCCCTCATCTCCTTATCTTTTGGGATTTTCGGGTGTACTGACCCAAGAAGGCATTGTCCCTCATTTCATGGGAAGAAGGGGCCAAAGGCCCAGAGGCTTGTAGCTGGCAAAAGATAAAAGCCAAATCATTAACCTTCTAGATGCTCGCCCAGGGATCCCGAGGACAATGAAAAGTCTCTCATAAGAAACTAATGGGACCCGTAAAAGAATAACTAATAACAAAATGCCAACCAAGGTGGAGCATGTGTGGGCACTATTTTTATTGCTTAGGTAGAAGCCCCACACATGTTTTCAACTTGGGGAAGCATGATGTGACCAGGGTAAGTCAAGGTGGGCACAGTTTTTATTGCTTAGGTAGAAGCCCCACCTTGGCTTCAACCTGGAAACATCCTAAAAGAATAAAAGGAAATAAAAGGGCTTGGAAAAGGGTTGCATTTAAAACGAAGGTGCAGCACACCCTTTACAAAGGCACCCATAAGTGAGACACTACAACCCCTTGTATGTCATGAACCCCATGCCCAAAAGTCTTCCCCCATCCATGATAACTCATCCACATGACTTAGAAGGAGGTCCCCTTGGGAAACACCCCCTTTAGGTACGATTCACCCAATAGGTCGTTTTGTCAACCCTCCCATACTTAAATTTGGCAAATTGCATAGGGTCTTTGAGCATTGGTTTATTTTGATGAGGTGGTTTGGATGTACATGCTTAGATGGCTCTTTTATTGATTTGATTTACTCATCATGATGCATTTTACTTAAGATCATTAGAGGGCATATCCATTTGTCTTTGCAGGACCCAGTTGGTGGACAGTTTAGGAGAAACAAGCCTAGCTTGGGCTTCCATGGGGCTTGAAGCCCACAGGTTGGATACCAGGGCCCACATGCCGAATGATGAAGACATGCCTTTGGAGGCTTAGAAGACATCATGGAGGACCTAACCTAGCCTCTACCACCCAAACGATTTTCCTAAGGTGGACAAAACGTCACCTTTGAGGGCTTTGACGTCACATTAGGGCTAAGGTTTGGTGGTGGTTGAGGACATTTGGCACGTTCTGAAGCAAGGAAGCCATGGATCGTGGAGGAGAGGCTTGGATCGAAGACACTTGGCCTTTGGAGGCCTAACTCACCCATCTCCTACTCCAACGACTTGCAAAAGTGCCAAAATGTCACCCTAGAAGGGTAACGTCTTACTTTAGGGTTTACTTTATGTGCAAATTGTGAATTAAAAAGTATTATTTTATGTAAAGGGGCAAAATAAGGGTTGTTGTCCCCTTATTTTGTGGTTTACCCTAAGTTATGTGGACAAACTACGTTTAGAACATTTTGTATAAATAGAGATCATTTGTATCTCATTTTTATCATAACTCTCCTTTGTGAGAGACTCCCTGGCTGAAATTTGCGCCCTACTTGGGAAATTTTGAATATTTCTCTTGTCACTTGCTCTTGTAATGGTTTATCTTTGGCTATTGGATGGATGATGATGTGCTATCTCTTGTGGAGGCTTATTTCTTGCTTTATGGTGGATTTTCTTGGTCAAAAAGAGGTTTATCTTGTTAATGCTTCGACTAGGTAAGGAATCTCTCTTCTTATTGCTTTTTTTCTTGGTTGCAAGGTTAATTTGCTAAGATTTTGGGGAGTGTAAGGGCATACAACCCCACTAAGCCCATCATTTTGTCTTGAAATAACTTGTTGCATAAAGGGAAGGAGTAAAAGGGTTTACACCCTCCTAGGTTTTTTCCTAGCTAGTTTAGCTTGCCTTGGGGAGTAAAAGGGCTTACACCCCCAAGGAAGTAGCTCAACTAGCTCTTTAGATTTTATGACTCCACAACCCAATAGCTAAAGGCACTAATCTCCTTGCATTGGAGAAACAAAATCATTCCATTGGGATACGTGAAATCACAAGATATTGAAATTGTCTAAGTTGGAATCTATTCTATGTGCTTAAAGCTCACTAAGGCCTCTAAGGCGTTTTGTTTTGTCAGGGACTTCTTGCTACTGTAATAAAACGAAGCTACAGCCGCTAGGGCTGCAGAAAACCCTAAACAAATCACTAAATAACTCACAGTTCAACTGTCAAAAATTCTAATAATTTACGCCTATAATCTACTAGTCTCAACGCATCTTTTGGGTGGATTACTTGTGATTTTTGGTGGCTGATTTTCTGCTGTAACAACTTGTTTGCTACAGCCATAAGGCTGAAAATATATCTTTGCAATACTTGTCTACAACAGCCTTACATCGATGCTAAATTCTTATGCTTTTACACTTGAGTTGTACTAGTGTTTTGCTAACTTTTCTCTTGCATCATTTCATAGACTTTTAGCATCTTTTTTCTAACAATCTTTCTTTTGCTGATATATATCTCTATTTACTGCTGCAATTAGGGACAACAAGATTAAGACAGCTTTTGCTCGGTGCTTGATGGATTAGAATGAAGAGAATCAGCTGTTGCATTTACAAGCATCATACTAGTACAGGAAAGTATCATAAAAACACATGCTCTCTAGACGTATGCTTATTATTAATAATGGACAAATAGTAAGAAATAGAGGACAAGTATGCACTGTGCAGCACTAACTAGGCAGAAACAGGATACTCAGACGTCCATAATGCAAGGCATTAATGGTAGGTTGGCAGGAATATAAACCACCTTGAAGCACCAAGTAAATACAAGAATGTTATATGAATTTGAAATAAATAATTCATGAGGTTCATAGAACATCAGGATAGGGTAAGTTTATCTACTATTATAAACAGCATTACTCTATACCCCTGAAAAGCTGAACCGCTGTTGTTCTAATAATGTTAAAATCTACAAACATATACTGTAGAAAATATATAACAAAAACAAACAAGTCTAAATCCTAAATCACATCACTGATATTACGCAGAAAAACAGAATTACAGTATTTGCTAAATCACTGTTAAAAGCAAAACAGATACTCAGTAAATGGATTGTCAAAACCTGTTACTTTTTAGTATTTACTCATTAATTCTGAACTGAAATCTGCTATGGGAAAAATACAGCACGCTAATTCACTGCTTGCTGTTGAACTGAATGAATAAACCTACACCCCCCTTTCTCTTTTATAGACTACGAAGAAGCATAGGTACAGCAAATCTGGACACATGCACAACAACACCTCAATTGGAAATTATCTGCATCCCACTAGAGATTTGTACCCTTATCTACATGCATGCACCTAACTGAACTTAGACTTAAGCTACAATTAGAAAACTCAGTGTCCTGGTGATCTTCTTCCTGAACTGTGGTCTCTCCCTCTCTGGTCGTGGTTTCCTCTTCTATGGGTGGCTTTATTATGCTGTCTATTTTGTTCCCCATCTTGGCCCTTTCTCACTCTCAGGAGGACTAAGCATGGAAGGCCAAAAGGCTGTAGGAATTCAAAAATGTTGGGGCAAAGAAAAAAGTGATAAGAACCCCAGGCTGACGCCATGGCACCAGCGAGAAGATACCATGTGCGCTTTGCCAAGCCTGTCAAAGAAGAGGTTGAACACATTGAAAATGTGATCAGAGGCAAAAGAAGGCATACTCCTACTGAACAGATTGAAGAGGAATTTGTAATACAGCCCCAGACATGGGCTTCTTCAGATGCAGGGGCACAGAGTACATGAAATTGGTCGAGTTGTACTGGCTCAACAAACCCTTCATTGGCCAAGTCGTTGAAGAACGAGGACAGCTGCAGCAAAAAAATTTAACCAAGCTGAATCAAATGAACAAAAAATATGAAACCATCTTCAAAGCCATCTAGGGCATAGAAATTGTCATAGAAAATCAGGATGATGAAGGACAGATTCCAGCAGAAGAAGCAGGGGCAGGCAGAGATCAAGTAGAGGAAGGAACAGCCTCTCAGCTAATCTACCTTTCTAAGGATTTGGACGAGGAAGGTGAAGAATGATAGCAGCCATGCCAGGTCTTCTTGCCAGTCTGTTTTAGGAATATCTATAGATAACTATAAATGTTTCAGTTATATAGGTTTAGATGCTGTTGTTTTCAGACACTGTTACAATCCTTTTAGGACATATTCTGGAGAGTTCTAGGCACTTGGACATCTGTTGCCCACTTACCCTAGGGTACTGGCAACAGAATGGAATGACTGTAATATTTTTTTATAGGATATTAGTAGAGAAGCAGCTAAGTTTTAAAAAAAATTCCAAAGTTCCATAATGCAAGGCACCATAATTAGGTTGGTAAGAATATTTTAAAACTCACTGAAGCACCCAGCATGTGAAAAACTGGAAACCAACAAATACGAGACATTTATTTGTAAAAATAATAATTCTTGATGCTTGTTTAAGATTATCAAGATGGATGAGGTTTTTAACTGTAGTTATTAATGTATAACATCGGCTCTATGTCCATCGATATCTGGCTCTATTGAGATTCCAGAAGAAGAAGCAGGGGCAGGCAGAGATGAAGTAGAGGAAGGAACAGCCTCTCAGCCAATCTACCTTTCTAAGGATTTGGATGAGGAAGGTGAAGAATGATAGCAACCATGCCAGATCTTCTTGCCAATCTGTTTTAGGATTATCTATAGATAACTATAAATGTTTCAATCACATAGACTTAGATGCTGTAATTTTCAGACACTTGCAATCCTTTTTGGACATATTTTGAACTGTTGTTCTAGACATTTGGACATCTGTTGCCCAGTTACCCTAAGGTACTGGTCACAGTATGAAATGACTAATATTTTTTGTATAATATTAGTAGAGTAGCAGCTAAGTTACGACAAAAAAAAAGGAAAATCAAAGTTCCATAATGAAAGGCACCATAATTAGGTGGATAAGAATATTGTAAAACTCACTGAAGCACCCAGCATGTGAAATACTGGAACCAACAAATACGAGACATTTATTCGTAAAAATAATAATTCTTGATGCTTGTTTACGATCATCAAGATGGATGAGGTTTTTAACTGTAATTATTAATGTATAACATTCGCTCTATGTCCATCAATATCTAGTTTTACTACGTAAAGCTTTGAAGGTCTGACTGGGGGAATCAGACAAGAAAATAGGGAAAGAAATGTGCTCCAACGCAATTCATGAAAAAGACCACGATATTGACAACGAAAGGCCAAATGGCATCCAAAGAATGACGGATGAAAGGATAATTGGCCCTTGATCTAGAATTTTAGAAATACTTGGTAGACCCATACACTGCCTGTTACATGCTAAATAATAACGTAATTTTTAGGATGACTTGGCAAGCCCATGAACAAACCGTTACATGCTCAGTTTTTTGGTAGAGTGGAGATAATTTCCAATTTTATGGAGCTGCTGACTGGTGGTGACATGACTGGGAGTTCGTGTCAAACCAGCCAAATCTAATTAAAGTTATGCTTACGGTTATGATAGTGGGATAGTTGACTGAGAATTTTAAGGACAGCACATTTACGCTGCGTTGCTGTAAAATAAAATTATTTCGTAACCACTGCACGTTTGGAATTTATGATAAGAGCAAGAAAGGGTTTTAGGTTTAGGAGTTTTCTTCCATGATACGGTTTCCTGTAGGTGAATGCAATTTTATTTTCTGGTGTGATGGGTTGATCTTGCAGATTTTTGTAAGAAATTCAACTTGAGTACAAACTGTCTGCATTAAGACAACTCTAAGCAACAAAGTTCGCGAAATTATTTCATGACATAGTTTCTCAACACAAATTCTTTTCTTTTCTTGCACAGATATCCCTATTTTTCAAAACCCCAGAAAGCCCTTGTTTAGAACCCTAGTGCTAACTTTCAGACATGAAGGAAAAAGTACGCCATGTTATTTCAAGACCACCTAAAAGCCCGTTTTCTTTCAATGCCAAAAATAATCCAGAACGAAGGTTAGTTGAGCTCCAAATGTGATCCAACCTCAGTTTGCAGTCAATAGATATCCAACCCTCAAGCAAACCCGTTTATTAAATTGCGAGTGACGCTTCAATTTACAATAAATTTGGCCCAAAAAATGCAATAAAATTAAAACGGCGATAGTTTGCAATCTAAAAATCTGAAAAATAACATTAAAGTAATACAGAAAAAAATCGGCAGCCTAGAGACTAAAAAACACCGTAAAGCTGAGATTTGATCACGACCGTCAAAGAACTGATTACCTAAAGAATCGACGTCAGCCGTGAAACTGGAAAATTAGATCGAATTTGCGTTGGTTATCCTGAGGTTTGAACGCGGGACCTTGTGGTTCCTGACCCTGACCCTGAACCTGACCCTGCCCCTTCAGATAATGCAAGTCCATGGGATTTCCGGAGGAGCCATCGAACGAAGAGGGTGAATGCTCGCGTTTCCTCCGTTTGCTCTGGAGACCGATGTACTGGATCGATTCCTGCAGCCTCTGCACCGCATCGTCCTCTATGGCAGGCATGGGCTGATCATCTTCTTGCATTTCTTGCTCCCTCAAAAAGTCCTCATTGTTTTCGTCCATGGTGGCCACCGCCTCCTCCTCCTCCTGTTGGTTGAGAAGAAGAAAATTCTGAATGTTCTGTTGGGCTTCTCGGAGAGCAGAGTATACTGCAGAGACTTGATCCTGTGTGGTTGCAGAGGGCAAACACTTGGTCAAGTGTGTGGCTTTTTCTAGGGAATTTAACAGCGCTAATACGGGCTCTGCCATTATAAAGCATACTGCGACCTTCTTCTTTGGCTGTTTCTGTCACCTTTGCGCTAGAGACATTATTCAACTCTTCATCTGCTTTTGAAGAGAATTTATGAGATTTTGACAGCATGAGCGGGCTGGCTCAGATTTATCCAGCTTCCTGTTGGCCATGCGTGTGGAGAACAATATTACATGGATATTACTGTGCCATGTGAGTTGAGAAGTTGAAAGGAATAATACATAAATAATTAGCAATTTTTACGGAAAGTGTTGGTATTTGGATAAAAAGAAATTAACGAAAATATTATTTCATATTTTTTTTTCAATGTAAAAAGGTTATTTAGTCAAGATAACAAGCATATCTCGGGGGAAAGGAACGCCGAAATGAATCAACGATATTTTGTTTGAAGATAAGAGAGATCTGTTGAATGATTTATAGAAAATTAATAGAGGATCAGAAGACTTTTTAAGGAGAAATAATGTTAGTCACGAGGGATAGCTTGCGTGGTAAGCACGCTTTCCCACTTTGGGGAGAGGTCACGAGTTCAACCTTGACTACTAGTTTTTTAGGCTGTTGCTTTCCACTCCTATATCATCCACTATGTGGGAAAGTGTTGTTTTTTCAAATTTACATTGTCACTAATGTCTAGTGAGAAACCATCATTAATTTACACTCACCCTTAAAGATATTTCTTAAATATATCACATATAATACATTACTTATATATATATATATATAATTAATGATATATAAGTAAGTCACACATAACCTACATACATAACCTACACACTTACAACATATAAATGTTGATCCAATTAACATAGTCATCAAAAAAAAATACATTGTTAACCACACTTATTTACTTACATCACGTATGTGAGGGGCATGTATATTACATGGGATTTGGACTTTTCCCATATCAATGGGAAAATGATTTCATAATTTTAATATTGTAGGGATTTTCATGTTTTGTTTTAATAAAGTACTTTTTACTTTAATAAGGTGGGGTTTGGACTTTTTCTATTTTATATTGTAGAAATTTTTATGTTTTTTTTTAATAAAGTATTTTTTATTTTAATAAGGTGTTGGATTGAAAAGTTATAATAGATAGAAATTGCATTTCAAATTATTTAAGTCGTATTATAATAAAAAGTCATATTTAATTTAAGATTTACTAACTATTTAAGTCACATTATAATAAAAAGTTATATTTAATTTAAGATTTATTAATTTAATAAGGGATTGTTTAAACATTAGATTTTTTGAACTTTTTTGTTGAAATTCGGCTAAATAAATCTTGGTGAAATCACCATTTTCTATTGTTTAAATTGCATTTTTGAATGCATAAATGGATTCAACACCCTGAAAAACCTTCAAAGCACTTGAATTATACATACCCAATCACTCAAATCTAGAGTTCCAACAATTTTTGGTCTGATTTCAGGTGAAAATTATCTCAAAAATGTCAAAAAAACGAAGGTTTAAACTATGTTATTTAATAATAAAATAATTGATAAATCCTTAAATACAATTAATATACACATTCACATACAGCAACAGAGCCTAAGCTTTGCCCATTTATGTTGTATCTATTTTTTAAAAACTGCATATCACTTGCACGATCAATGAGTGATGCATCTAAATAGCATGTTCTTTATAACAACGCTTGCAGAATCATTTATCAAAATTGTTATATTTTAAAATGATGTTGTAGTTTAAATAATATTACATTATCTTCATTAAATCAAAGAACACACATTTTGGTTTTGAAAGAAGCGACAAAGAAAACCTTCACCAGCATAGATAAGAAGTGTTCACGATGAAAGCAGGACATAACACCATGAATATTTCCAAAGTTGAGATTGCTTATTTGAAATTAAGAAACCTAATATAGAAATGTTGGTCCCAAATTGATTATCATAATGCTAACAAAACGAAAACAAGGAGATACTTTAGTTAAATACGGTAACTGGCTACTTCTCCAAAAAATTATGGTAACTAGTTACTTCTTCAAAAACCAGCTAACTAGAATTGTTGAAATTGCAGTGGCCAGTTGGTCAAATACAATTTCGTAGATTTGGGTCAATTTGGAGATGGCCTAATACCCCTAGATTGCAGTTTAGAGTTGTTGAGATGGAAGATTTCGTAGTTGCGATTTTGGCAGTGAGATTCAAGGAGAATTTCATCCTGAAAAGGCATCGAGAAGAGGGGCGGTTCGAATGCCCCCTATCCCACGCCCTCAAATGTCCTCTATGAATAGGTAATGCAAAAATGGTACTACGTATCAAATATGACTTTGTATCATTTAAGACACAGGAATACAATGGTCTTTAAGAGAGTGATGTTTTTTACCATGTTGGGGGTTTTCTTCCCTATCAACCCCAGTGTCAAAAATGTGTGCATGTTAGTTTGTTTCTTTGTATGCTTGTCGTTCTATGGTGTCAAATGTCTGTGCATGCTGGTTTGGTTCTATGTGTGCTAGTTAATCTGTGGAATACAATGGGCATTAAAATTTTGCAAGAAATAACAGATCAAAAGATATGAAAATAAAAACTAATTCGCCTGGCAAAAGAACGGAAGAATAAACACCACATAGTTCGTCATTCCCTTCACCTCCTTTAAAGTTCCTTGTTTTCCTAATTCTAAATTTGATAAAATACAACATAATCACCTGCTCTGCATATTGTAACAACAAACACTATCTCACGACCAATATGATAAATATATAAGATGACAGACATTGGTGCTAGTCTAATATACACAAATCGAATACAATAAAAAAGAAAGATACCCAAAAGAGAAGGAAAAAAAAAACCTTCTCTACACCCCACTAAATTGTGTAGAGATCGAAACCCACAGCAAAACCGTACATCATTAACATCAAATCAAGCAATTAACGAAAATCACTCTTTTGTTTGGCATGGGAAGGGCATTCCCCTGCTCATCGTAGAGAATGAGGTCGTTGAATTTGTGGAGTTGGCATCTCTCCCTCGTCATAATATTCTTCTTCCACACCGACAACGCCGCGCTCGAGGCCCTTTCCTCCACTGCAACCACAACAAAGTCTTATGTCATAAAAGAAACCTCCACGGGGTTGTCCTTCACCATTCTCAACTTAAACCCTCCTCTGCCTTTTATAGCCTTCATAACCTTCTTCCTCACGGTCCCCATATGCACCACGAGCCGTGAGTGTCACCTGGGCTCGAACCTTTGATCTCTCTGCAAGTACCCACCATTGATCTCGCACACAGGGCCACCAGAAATACCACCGCACATCTTTTATAAACTTCAGAACATCCTGCAACTGTTTGAAGAGGGGACCTATAATGGCGTTGGTAAGGAATGTAGCGATGGAGTTGGTAAGGTATGTAACGAGGGAGCAAGGGATTTGAGAGCCAGGGGACGGGGCGGCACAGCCCAGCATAGCCAGAAATGAATAGGGACTGGTAGAAATGAATAGGGACTGGAAACAAAGGGCAGGGATGAAGAAGTCGTTGCCGCTTGGAGTCGGTGAAGGATAGGATATGTGGAGGGAGATGAATGGTCCATTGTTGATCAACAAATGGCCAGTTTTTATTGGCATTCGACAAACGACGAAAGCCCTCAGAGGAACCTCCCCTTAAAAAACGCCTTCGGTGTAATAAGAGATATTGGTTTTCTTACTAATATTACTATTTTGGTTAAAATAGTTTTTGTTTCTTAAGTAAGATTTAATATTAATTTTTTGATTGGTTAAAAGCTTCTAGAATGTAAGGGAATAGGTTAACTGTCCAAGACCTAAAGACATTTAATAAAAGTGAAAGTTTGCATATTCATAGACCATGAATGAGCTACTTCAAGTGGCATGGTTAAACCTTGAATCACAATGATGAATTAGTTCACATTTGTAAATGGTACTAAGAAATCTGAAAATTAAAATTAAAACCCTTAACAATGCTTAGTTATTATGTATATCAACTTACTCAAGATCTATCATGGGCCCAAAAGGATCAAATCTCTAGAGATTGAAACATTTTCAATCTAAAAAAAGTTATCACCTCTAAGCACTTTATTTTGGAGTTAAGATGGATTTACATTGGTTGTGTGAGTGTGCACATGCCATGTGTCAACCCCATGTTGGAAACAAAAAGAATTTCAGTTGTGTGAGTGTGTGTGCCATGTGCCAACCCCATGTTGAACACAAAAAAAAATTCGCATCTCCATCATACTAGACATCACACCATAAAAAAAGTAACCATAAGAAATGTTTTATTTACGATGGATATTGAAATATCTTTTTTGTTATCCATGGGCTCAGTAGTAGTGTTGTGGATTATGTGATATTAGATATCCCTTTTTACAATCAAATAGTAAATTTTGACCTTTTAATCTACCATGAGCTGACTCTTATCATAGACCTTTAACCTTAACTCTAAACTTTATCATGCACAAAAACCTCATTGAAGAAAACTTTAAAAAAGTTGATCTCTTCTTAAAGGACTTAAACATTGAATTAAATATTTTATCATATAAGAACAATATTGAAGACTTCTATCATAATTTTATGACAACCCTCTCTGCCTCCATAAAAAAATTCCCTATCAAAGTGTTGTGTAAAAGAAAGAATAGAGACCCTTGGTATGATAGCGAGTGTAAACTTGCTAGAAAATCCATTAGGGATGTCTCCAATGAGTCCTTGAAATCTGATAAGATTGATATATACAAATCCCTAATTAAAAGGGAAAAATGCACTACATAAATAGAAAACAAGAGAAACTTTTGCACCTATCTAAATTAGATCCAAAGAATTTTTGCATGCAAATGTTAACTCGTAAAACTAAAGAAAATGATATGATTCCATTGACAGGCTGGAATTCCCACCTTAAAAATCTTTACGAATCCCCTAATGTCCTGGACAACATTCTGAAAGTTTCTACATAGGATGAAGTTTTTTCTACATAAGACATAAAGTTTGGGATTGAGTGACTCACAAATGGGAAAGCTAAGTACATCAAAGGCTACCAAGATGAAATATTAAAAATTAGAGGGCATGTTCTCAACTCTCACATGTACAAGCTCTTCAATTTAGCAATCAAGCAAGGCTTCCCTAAACCCTGGACTCAAAGCCTCATTGTACCCATTTTTTTAAATGGAGATAAAAGCAATCCCTCTAATTATAGGACCATTATCATTAGCCCCATTTTAGCCAAGCTATATGGAATTACTTTGGAAAATAAGATAAGCATATGGCTAGAAAGCCACAAAAAAAGAGCTAAAGGCCAAGGCAATTTTAGAGGTTATAATTCAACCATGGACCACCTTGTCACACTTAGGATCATTTCAGAGGAGTGTCACAATAATAAAACCATTCTCCTTTGTTGCTCTATCGACTTTAGGAAAGTTTTTGACATTATGCCTAGGACTAACCTTTGGAATAGGTTATAAGAAATAAAAGTTCCCTCTAAGTTGAGAGACGTTGCGGCAAGGTTGTATGAGAACATTCTTACCAAGTTTAGGAGCACTGAGGGTTGGTCGAAAGAAATTAACTACAATATAAGAGTCAAGCAAGGTTGTTCCCTATCCCCTACCCTTTTTGGTATATGCATTGACAAGTTAAAAAATTGTTTGGAAGCTACATGTTGTGATGGACCAACTCTTGCTAATATATTCATCATCCCTCTTCTCTATGTCCATGATAATGTTCTTATGGCAAGGAATCCCTATGACCTCAGTAAGTAGCTTAGAATCCTCAAGGACTTCTGCTCTAGTACATGAATGACTATGAACACTAACAAAACAAAGGTTATGATAATTAAATCCAATAAGATCACCTATGATACGTTTGTATATGACAACAATAGCTTGGAAGAAGTGTCTTCATACAAGCATCTTGGAATTGATATTCACCGCAAGCTCAATTGGAACTATAGCATTTAGAAAAGGTTAAATGGAGGGTGGAAATCTTATCATGGGATTGAAAATAATTGTAAATTAGCGGACCTTTGGCTATGGGATAAGAGAAATCTCATCTTCGAGACTCTCATCGCTCTTGTTATCTTATATGGATGTGAAGTTTGGGGATGTAGTATCTCTTGAGAAGCCCAAAGAAAGATAGAGCAGGTCCAAAAGAATTTTATAACTTATTATCTCAAATTAAAGGCAATACACCCTATCATATCATCCTCATAGAAGTGAGACTTTCCCCAATTGAGAGCATAGCTATGATTTAGGTACTTAATGTACAAGAACAAGATAAACAACATGGATGACAAGAGGCTTCCCAAAATTGCTTCAGATCGAGCCAAAATCACCAACAGATGAAACATGGATGGCATAATGATGTCAAGTCTTGGATAAATCATTGGGGAATAAAGGAAGAAGTTATTCTGCAAAATATAGATGATATTAAAAATATTATTAAAGTTAAATTTAAGGAGAATCTATGGTGCGATAAAGAATTAGAGGATAAAAGAAAATTAATATATCATAAGGAGGTGGTTAACCCTAATCTTGAAGATCAAAAGTCTCTCTCTGTTTTGACTATCATAAAGAAAAGAATCAAAATTGCTAAAATAAGAACTAATTCTCATAAGTTGCATAGTGAAATTGGGCATTGGACAATTCCCAAAACAACATGGCATGAAAGAATATGTCACATTTGTGACACCAAGAGGATTGAATATGAAAAACACGTTTTCTTAGAGTGCCCTGCATATAACCAAATTAGATATCAATTTCAGAATATTTGTCACAATACCAACCTTCCTAATCTTCTAAGTCATCAAAACTATAATGATCTTGGAACGCTTCTCCCAATGCTTTCCGAGCATCGAAATAACATTCTAAAGAATTACAAGTAATCTCTTACCTTTCTTAAGGTTAGATAGACCAATTTTGGTCTCATTGGACATTAACCATCATCATCATCATCTATTAAGCACTGAAGAATTACACATTTCCCTCCTACTAAAATGTAAAAAACATATATCGATGAAATAAGAATTATTTTCCTTTCAATTACTATATATAGATGATGATATAAAAATATTTACTTAGGGTGAACATTGAAATATTTTATTTATGGTCAACATTGATTTTTTTTTTGTTATTAATATTATTTTAAATGTCACATGTCAACTCTATGTTAAGCATGGAAGGAATGTGTGAGCAATGAGACTTGAACAATGGTAGCTACTATGTATATGAGACAACTACTATCTAGGAAATCGAAGTGGATGAAAGAATGTGTTGTTCTTAAAGTAGTTAGGTCATTTCAAGCAAATACATTTTTTAAGTATGAATATCTTCTTTCAAGCATAAAGGAAATGGAACCAAATTGTATACACAAAATTAAAGATATGTCATTTATAAGTAGGTTTTTTTAAGTTTCAAGGGTTAGTTCAAGTGGTTACTAACTAGACATGAGATCTCTGCCTCAATATTGGGGAGGTCACAAGTTCGTTATTGATCCTCTTGAAATTAGGCTCAATAATTTGGACTAACCGCTTACCCCATTTACCATTCATAAATTATGGAAAATTAAGTAATTTTCCATAAACTATTTTCATTAAGGAAAAATACACAACCTTATGTTTTTTTGGTCTTAATTAAAATGTCAAACTCATTTAAATAAAAATATAA
>ML858949.1:4722-30598 GCA_009831015.1 Picea engelmannii | reverse complement strand
TTCAAGGTGTTTGTGCTTGAGAGAATATACCAAACTTTCTAAAGCTTTGGGTTAATATTATCCAAGATTGGAACAATGGTGGAGGATCAAGCGTTGGTGTCCATTGCACTAAATAGACTTGTTCCTTCCTAGATGTCCTTTGTTCAGGGTGTTTGTGCTTAAGAGAATTTACCAATATTTATAAATCTTTGGGTTGATCTTATGAAAGAAGAAATCATATTGTAGTCTTTCAGAGAAATAAGGGGAAGTAGATGTTATTGGTCTTGTCGAGAAGACGAAAATGGTAACAAGAAAAGATTCGAGAAGGATGTGACCTACACATGAAAGGACTTGAGTAAGCTGATGTGCTTTTGATGCCATGATATGGGACATTATCATTACCAGTGTCCATGGAAGAAGAAGAGAAAGAGTATGAAATAGGTTGTAGTTGGGATTGTAGTAGGCGTAAAGGAAAACAACTCTCAATTTGACACTTTATTTTCCATTGTTTCGTGTTTATCTTCTAACATTGTATCTAGTGTTGGATGGTATGTGGATAGTGGAGCTTCAAGACATATGAAATGTGACAGAGCTTTGTTTAGTAGGATTCAAAATCAAAGAGGGAAGCATAACTGTGGAGCTTGGTGATGATGCCACTTATTATGTGAGAGGAGTTGGTTCCATATCTTTTCAAATCCCTTCAAGTGATTTTATTGTATTGAGCAATATTTATTTTTTCCTATTTTGAAGAAGAATATTCTTCTAGTTCCATGTACGATAGATGTATATTGGAGATTTGCTTTTGAGGGACAACAATGCAACATCATTTATTGTAGTCTATATATTACGAGGGCCTTGTCTAGAGGGGTGAAAGAGGGTGGTTTTTATAGGTTACATGTTGATCCAGTAGCTTGTGTACATTGTAGTGAGAGGTTGAATTAGTCTTTTAGTCTTGATGATGATCAAGCATAGGTAGGAGTGCTTAGATATTCCATGAGGGCAAGTATACTCCTAGGAGATATGCTAGTCATATTGCATTGGTTTCTTCCTTTGTGAACCTTCTATTTTTCAAGAGGAGAGGTTTGATATCTTGATGGAGGATGATGTTGATTCCAGTTTTACAACTAATGGGACTATTGTAGAGTACAAGGATAGGATTGATGGATTCATTCATACAAAAGGAGTTTCCTAGAGATTCTCTTAGACATGGGGATTTTCCCATGATGTTACTCTTTCTTTAGAGTTCTCTTGGGATGAGGAAAGTGACCTAGCTTAGATTGTTTTAGTAGATGGGAGATTTGAGGTACATGGGAGGGATTCTCATATTCATAGATTTTGATAGCCTTGTATAGGTTGTTAGCTATACCGCAAGATTGATATTCCAAGTTGGAGGAGTTGACTTGTGTAGATTTCTATGTTTGTGACTTTTATAGATGTGATCCACTTGTATTGATCTTGTATGGAGATATGATTATCTCTACAAGATGCCTTGGGAAAATCATGAGGTGGTATCCATTGATGTTGGATCGATGTTGACTTGGAGGATGATGGAGTTTCGTAGGTTTGTTTTGTTCTACAAATGTTTTCCTTCACATTCACAGGTGGTCATTATTCTTTGGATTGAGATACTGTGATAGCATGTGTGATAGGTTCTTTATAGATAACATTGGTTGATTGTAGGAATGTAACTGGTATAGATTCTCAGGTAGCAGGTTTGGTGGAGTTGCTGAGGGAGTTGACAGTGGTCATTGTAAACAATTTCTTGGTAAAGAGGGAGTTTTAGATTTTAGAGTTACTTTGAAAATGTTTACACCATGTTTGGAGTGATTTATAAAATTTCGGGTACATGGTGTATGCTTAGCCCCTAGATGATCTAAGATGGATTGGTGCCTGGGTGCTGGTCCATGATGGATTTTCACGGTGGAGACAACTTTCTCAGTAATTTATTGACCTTAGTTAGGCGCTAGCTTGCTATTATTCCCTAGGTCATTGGAGTTCTCTTGACAGCATGGGGGACATCCTTCATTATGGTTATTGACTCAAAATCTTGCCACCTATTAATAAAATCCCACAAATGATTGCAAGGCCTATCTATGTACATATGATATAATATTAATAAGGGGGGTCCCCGGGGAGAAAATGAAAAAAATATTATTTCCTAGCATGACTGTTGGGACATGATTTTGGGACTAGTTTTGGAAACTATGCAGTGCGCGCAAAAGAAGGAAAGACTATTGGCTCACTTTCAGGGATCAACGCGTGCAAAAGAAGAAAGATTGTTGGAAGTCGTTAGGAATTTTGGGTCCATTGATACAAGATAATCCCTATTGTAGTTGTATAAATATGTAAAGTTTTTCAGATAGATAAAATGCAATGCATGAAAAGCTAAGTAAGAAGTAGAAAACGGGTAGTAAGTAGTGAAGAGCGACAGAGAGATAGGAGAATGGCAGGGAAATTTTGTATGTCTGAGACATAATGTATGAGCGCAGTGCACATATTTTGTAATGGATGTTCTAAATAATATAATGAGAAGTCATATGTTGTGGACGTAGCCCATATTGGGTGAACCACGTTAAATCATGGTGTCTATGTGTTATGATGTGATTGTTATGTTTATTGCACATATGATATATGTTTTGTTGCTATGAATATGTTACATGTTATTATGTTTCTGCACACACGATATAAGGTATAATGAACAAATTTTGAGTATAGTGGTGATAAGGATTGCCTCCCATCCCTTCAACATTGCAGAAACATGGTTTCTACAGTTCCCATAGATACCTCGGGTGAGACTTCACCTGCTTGTGGGTGATGCCGAAAGGGTCGGTATCTGAGGGTTTTGTTGGTGAATTCATGTTGAACCATGGGTCTACCCACTATGCACCAACAATGACATACCATTTCAAGAAATACATCCTTTAGTAATGGTACTTCAAAGCAATGGTTTGATGTTATTCCTATCTCCTATGCAAATGTTTTATGTTGAAAAAATCTACTTGCATTTGAGTATGACAATATGCAAAGATATTGACTTGCGGAACTCTATGATATGGATTTTATAAGCAGAATGAAATGAATACAAATATATATAATTAACACAGAGATACAATGAACAATAACAGAGATACAGTAAAACTTCGCTTCCATTCAATAAGGAAATATGTTGAAATTGTAAAAATGCAGACTGAAACAAGCTTGTTAGAATGGTGGTGGCTTATTTCTGAGAAGAGACATGACGACTACCCTCATTTGCAAGAAGATGAGTACAATGAGGCTCCAAAGTTTGTTTTCATTAAACATGAATTCCAAAACCATAGACATCCAAAAACTTAACCCTAGGATATGAAGTGCCAAAAGTCATGTCGGCCCCGTTGGGGTAAGTTAGTACATCAACTTCCCGAGGTCATAACTTGTGCATACGATCTTTGTTTTAGGAGCACGATAGCCTGTTGGAAAGGTCTATTTTAGGACTACACATTATGACGTCACATTTTGGCTTGAACTATCTGATTGTTGCAGGCCCAAAAAATGTCTTTCAGGGCCTCAAAACGGTCCCAGAAGTTTGGGACCCAAAAATCTAGAAAAAAAACTGTCGAGATGAAAACTGGAACTGCCAAGATGAATTTGTATGTGACCTAGTTGGAATAGGTGGGTGGCCATCGATATCCAGTTGGATAAATCCTCTCCACTTAGGAAGCAATGGTCTCCATTGTGTTGAGTTCCCCCATCAAATGAGGAAATTTCTGTTGAATTTGGCCCCAGGTGAGCCAATGCCTTGGTGCAGAAGCTTCCCTGCTTTGACAACACGATAAAGCTGAATTTTTTGTTGGTGAGTGCCCTTGACCTATGTGTCCATGATCTGATCAGTGGATGCATGTTCCATGTACTCATGGTTGAGCTCTGTTGGTGTCAATTTTTCTACTACCTCTAAGCTGTCCAATAATGGTGGAAAGTATGGTCGAAGGAGGTCCACATTAAGCACTGGGTCCAAGCCAAGGAAGGGGGGGATTTTGAGCTCAAAATCATTGTCACCCACAACCTTGGTGATGGTATAAGGTCCATAGTGGAGTGGACGAAGCTTTTGATGGGGCCCTGTAAGGCATTCTTTCTACAAGTGCAACCAAACTTTATCTCCCACCTAAAACTTGTGTGGCACTCGGTGTTGATCATGGTGTTGCTTGTACTTGGAATTGGACTTTTGAAAAATATCCTAAACCTATTGGTGGATGTGTTGGATCTGCTCAATGAACTAGGAAGCTTTGTCGGCTTCAGTTTGAGCATGGGACAAGTCTGCCTAGGTGGCCACAAGGGGTAGTGCAACATCCATGGGACCCAATGGTTGAAATCCCAACCCCGCCTGAAAGGGGTTATGGCCGGTTGAGCTATGCATGCCTCAATTGTAGTTGTGTAGAACATAAGGAATACTCTCATCCCATGTGTGGGGTTTCTTGGAATTATACATGTGTAGGATATGCACGATCATCTGGTTGACAACCTCGGTTTCGACATCTGTTTGGGATTGGAAGATAATGGATTTGGTGAGCTTGGTGTCCAACAGTGACCTGAGGCTCAACCAGAATGTGTTGAGGAACCAGTTGTCTCGATATGAGACTATGGTTTGTGGTATCCCAAAATGTACCCACACTCATTTGAAGAAGATCTTGTCAGTGGCCTCTGTTGTGATGCTCTTCTTACAGGCAACCAGAATTGCCATTTTAGAAAAATTATCAACCACCAAAAAAACATAGTCATTTCCCTGCTTGGTTGACGGAAGGCCCAACATGTAGTCCATCGAGATGGATTCCTAGGGCCTTTTAGGAGTAGGCAGAGGGGTGTATATTCCTTATTTCTTAATGGTCAGTTTGGCAATGGCATAGGTAGTGCAGGATTTGATATACTTGTTGACATCATGTCGAAGTTTCAGCCAATAGAAATTTTGTTGCAGCATAGCCATTGTCTTTTCTACGTCAAATTGCATGCCACCTGACTGTAGTGGGCTTCCCAAATCAGCTTCGCTCGCTTGCTTGATGGAACGTAGAGATGGTCCAAATGGCACCACATCCCATCCTGAAGATGGAAATCAGTGATAATTGTGTTTGTGCCCAACATCCAGTAGGTGGCAGCGAAGTCAGGATCTCTCTCACAGAGTTGGGGCCATCTGAAGGTCTCATAGTTGAAAGAGTTTAGCGTCGTGGTGAGTGCTTCAACTAGTGGGAGCCTGAGGAAATCAGCGACACAGTTGGTGCTTCTTGTCTTATACTTGATGTTGAGATGGAACTTCTGCAAGTATGTGGACCACTTCTAATGGCGGTCATTTTGCAATTTTCCCTAAGTCTACATGAACTACAACAGCTTATGATTGGTGTGGATGATTGTCTCCTTCCCGAGAATGTAATGCCTCCACTAGGAGCAGACTTGCACAATGGAGTACATTTCTTTTTTGAAAGTAGGGTACTTATGAACAACATATGATAGTGTCTCACTATGATAGGCCATGGGGTGCCCGTGCTGAGTGAGAATTGTGCCCACGGCATAGTCTGAAGCATACATCTTGATCTCAAAGGGTTGTTGTAAGTCAGGTAATGAAATCACTGGGGTTGAGCACAAGAGTTGCCTCAAATCATTGAACACTTGTTGTTGTGATAGGCCCCACAAGAACTTTGCCTTACCACCACCCCTGGTTACTTGGTTGAGGGCCCATGTAATATGGGAAAATCCCAACACAAGCCTGCAATAGAAATTGGCAAGGCCTAAAAAGATTTGAAGCTCAGTGAGTGTGGTTGGGGCAGGCCAGTCACAAATGACTTGGATCTTGGTTGGATCCACATGCACCCCATGTTCATCAACAATGTAGCTTAGGTACTCGACCCTGTCCATGTCGAAGGAGCATTTTTCCAAATTTACATATAGCTTGTGATGTCGTAGAGTGTGCAGAACCTATTGAATATGCTGCAAGTGTTCCACCCAAATCTTGTTGTAGATGAGGATGTCATCTAAATAAACCACCACAAAAGAATTGGTTAAAGGTTGCAATATATCATCCATCATCCTCGTGAAAGTTCTTGTTGCATTCGTCAAACCAAAGGGCATGACCAACCACTCAAAACGACCTTCTTTGGACTTGAAGTGGTTTTCCATACATATGTTTGCTCTATTGATAACTGATGGTAGCCAAACTTCAGATTAATCTTACTGAAGTATTTTTCCACCTTTAGTTGGTCAAGGAGATCGTCGATTCGGGGAATTGGGTATCGGTTCCTGACTGTGATTTTATTTAGGGCCCAGTAATCGATGTAGAGTCATCAGGTCTCATCTTTCTTCTACACAAGCGTGATTGGGCTTCCACACGGTGACGAGTTGGGTTGTATGTGCCCCTTTTGGAGCAGTTCTTGAATCTGTTGCTTGATCTCCTCATTTTCTAACAGAGAGTGGCGATAAAATGGCCCATTATGTAGCGTTGCATTGGGGGTCAGATCGATTGAATGCTTGAATTGATAGTGTAGAGGTACCCCAATGGGTGAGGAGAATATGTATTTATATTTTTCCATGACCTTATCCACTTGCTTCTGTTGCGTGGAGAGTTCGGTCATAGAGGCCATGGATGTGGCTGTAACCTTTCGCTCACTTTGAGATTGAATCACGAAGAATAAAAACTTTCCCATCTGAGAGATGATTTTTCTGCATTGCTTGGCAGAGATCGACAAAATGGCAGTAGGTAGGACTACCTCGGGTATCCTGTACAATTTCTTATCCAAAGTAATAATAACACTACAAGGCATAGACTCATATACAACATGGCATTTCCATAAATAAGGCTGGCCCAAAATAACATCACAAACTTCAAGGGGAGAAACATCACACAATACATCATCTTTGAAGGGCTTGATCTCATAGGACAAGCGACATTGTTGGTTGACGCGAAGATCGCTTCCTTGGTGGAGCCATCTGATGGTGTATGGTTGCGAGTGCGGCGTTGTTGGCAGGGCCAACTGCTTGATGACCTCTACTGAGATGAGGTTCTTCTGGCTATCGATATCAATGATGAAGTGCAGTGAGGTACCCTTCACCCACATCTGTGAATGAAACGAGCACTCACCTTCCTCTGGCTCATTAGGTTCACCAGGTTGGATCTTGGTGGTAGAAACGGTGGCACTGGGTTCTGCGTCAATAATCCATCTCCCCTTTTTTGGTTCTGACTCTGAGTCAGAACCTGCATCTCATTCAGAGGCTTTCACCTCTGCCACCAATTACTTCTTTGAGCGACAATCAATAGTGTTATGCCAGGGGCTCTTATGGAAGTCACACCATTTCCCAATGTGTTTCTTCATCTTTCCATTGTCCTTCATTGTTTGCAGCTTAGAATAGTTGTCCTAAGGCTATACATCTTTGTTCTACCCTTTGTTATATGGGTTGGGGTTTCCCTTTCCCTGCTTCTACTGTGAGGGGTTCCCAGACCCAAACTATGGCATCTTTTTCTTAAGCTTCTGCTCGATTTTGACAGCATATCGATAAGTTGCGCCCTAGGACGAGATGTCCAGAAACTCCATTTTTGTCTGGATGTATCTTTGCAGAACATTGTGGTACTTGAGCACCAGAAGTTGCTTAGAATTTTTGATACCCAACTTGGTGTGCAAGGTATGGAAGATATTTGTGAACTCTGGCACTATTTATTCCCTTTCTTGTCGCAGTGTGGTCCATCTTGTATACATGTTTCCATAACTTCCAACAGGGTAGTATTGTTCCTTAATAGCATCCCTGAAGGACTCCCAAGTGAGTGCGATTGTAAATAATGAGGGTTCCTATGTTGTCTTTTTCTCACAAAAAGTATCCCACCAATCTTTGACATGGGGGATGGATTTGAGGAGCGCAAATGTAATATTTTCTCTATTGGAAAAGATATGGACAGAAAAATACCCGTCTAGCAGATTCAACCATTTGTCTACAACATTTGCATGTATCTGACCTTCAAATATAGAAATATCAAATTTTATATGTACCTTGAAGGGGGCGACACCTTCGCTTGAGGAAGATTTTTCACATGTTGGTAGTCATCGAAGGATTTGCACAAAACTATCCATCATCTCATTCCTCTGTTGCGCGAGGACTTCCTCAAGAAATAGTTTGAAATTATCTCCCATACCGTTGTCTTTCTTTTATCCCACCATGGAAGGTCACTTGGGCGTGCGAGAGCCCTTTTCCTCAAGAGAAACAAGCTCGAGACCCAACTCTTTGTACCCTGACCTCGTTGGGGACATGCATCAAGAACGACAAGGAGCAGACCACTCTGATACCACTGATATGGATTTTATAAGCAAAACGAAATGAATATATATCTATATTATTAACACAGATATACAATGAACAATAACACAGTTACAGTAAAACTTGGCTTTTATTCAATAAGGAAATATGTTGAAACTATAAAAATGCAGACTAAAACAATCTGGCTAGAATGGTGGCAGCTTATCTTTGAGAAGAGATGTGACGATTGCCATCATTCACAAGAAGATCAATTCAATGAGGCTCCAAAGGCATTTTTTCATTAAACATGAATTCCAAAACCCTAGACATCCAAAAACCTAACCCTAGGAGATGAAGCGCCAAAAGTCATGTGGGCCCCATTGAGGCAAGTTGGTACATCAACTTCTCGGGGTCGTAACTTTTGCATACGATCTTCGTTTTAGGCGCACGATAGCCCATTGGAAAGTTCTATCCGAGAACTACACATTATGTCATCACACTTTCACTTTGTTAATAATGTGAGTGTGGCGGGCCCAAAAAACGTTTTTTAGGGCCTCAAAACGGCTACGGAAGTTTGGGACCCGAAAAGCTAGAAAAAAAATTGTCGAGATGAAAACTGAAACTGCCAATACAACATCTTTATGTGAGCCAGTTTTAATAGGTGGGTGGCCACCGATATCCACCTAGATCACTCTATGTCTTTTAGTATTGTATTAAATGATAACACTCATAAAAGGGACTTTGAGAGAAGTTTGATCCATGCTTATGATTTTATGAATTCTCATAGCATGTTGTTAAAGGTCTATTTATAAGTTTTGAATATTGAATATATGACATACAACCATTGTATATCAAAAGCATGCGTACTTGGTTCTTGAAGCTCCATATGGATTATTTGGCACTATCTATGACTATACCCTATACAAAACTATGCACAACATATCAAAGTCAAAGAGTTTGGTTAATTGGTTAATTATGATTAAAGCTTGGCATGTGAATATTACATATACCTTGGTCCATGAGTAATATGAGTCACATTGTATATGCTTATATGGAATAATGTGGTATATAACATCACTTGTTTTGAGGTTATATTGATATAGCACCAATTTCAATGTTTATTTGGTATGAATTTATGTGAGATGACATGAGTTATCATATTGACCTTGTGATGAAGTCTGCATAGCATCAATAATATGGTATATACATTTAAAGGTTATTGTATGACATGATGAACTAGTTACTCTTTGAACTATCAAGGACATGGGAATTTACTCCACAGTCCCATGTCCATCACATTGATGACTTGAGGGTTTTCAAAGTCATTTCATTTTGGTTTGGTTGTTGAAGAGAATTCGAGCTCCGCCTATGGAGAAACCCTCGCTCCTAGTGATAATTGTCCTCGACCTCTACACTGGTATAAAAACACTTTTTTGGAAAGGTATGAGCTCCCAGTCTATTCTACATCTCTTGCAAGACATTTGTCCTTAGATTGATTAAGTTTTGGTTTTGGTTAACACATTGTGTTGATAAAAAACTCTCTCTCCCTGCTTTGTCATTTCTTGAAGAGAAATGAAGGAAAGAATGATGGTTTGTCAATGAATTTATGGGGCTCTGTCATGCACGTCTCATATTTTCAATTTCCATCTGTTATTTTTGTTTGAGAAAAAGAATTCTTTAAATTGACTATTGTTTTGCATGTAAGAGGAACATGGTTCAAATGTGATTATTTTTTAGCATTTTGGTGATTTTGAATGAATAGACATGGGTTAAATAGACATGCATGGTATGAAATTTGAGTTGTCCTGATATTGTTTAAACCATGATTGAACCTGACTGCACTCTATTCATTGTTTTAAAAATTAAAATGGTTTAGGTCCATTTTGTGTTGGTTGATTTGAACTCTGGTTTATGAGATGATGTATGGGTGTTATGGGGTTCTTGTGAAATTATTTGTATTTTTTATTCCTACAACCAACCTATATTTTGTTTATTCTAAACTAATGCTCTTCAACCCACAATTGAACCTGGGCTTAGTTGTTTTAGAATAAGTAAAAAACATCTATGTGGAAGCCAACATGCTTGAATCCTTATCTATCGAATTGGGATTGCATGAAGTTTAGTTGATGTCTCCTCTACTCCTCCTACAGATTCTTCTTTGATTTGTTTCCTTGACCCAAAAATATTTAAGTTGACGGAGTTTTGTTTTAGATTTGGTCGAGATTTAGACCCATAGTTATTTCACGTGCATGCAATATGGGTATGATCTTTTGATCGGCTATCACGATTCTTTGATGGAAGACTTCGAATTATTTCGACTTGGGTCAAGTCATGTTTATAACTTGAATCAGTTTTGGGCTGAATATGCTATGGTCATTAGACTCGTTTAGGGTTATGAGTCAAGGATCATACTCTATAATCTTTATTACAGTTAAACAAAACTCTGGTTTGATCTAGCATTCGATGATATGGAGTTAATGTTAAAACTATGAAAGTGTTGGTCTACATAGTATCATTATAGTCATTTACTTGTGGTTTCTTGTGGGTGAGCATGAATAAGAGTTTGTACATTTCATGTGTTTTATAAAGATATAACATGTACTATATCTATGCACATGTTCAATCATGATGGAAGTGATGGGCATAATTATGACTCTTCAAATGGTATAAGTAAAGAAAAATAATTTGAATTCATATGTGGATTTCATGATAGTTGGAAGTTTAAAGGAGTGTTATAAAGACTTCATTTTTCCTCATACTCATTGTTTTTCATAAACTTATTCCTTTTAATCCCAATCATTAAATTCCATTTTTCATAAGCTTATTCCATTTAATAAACCTAATTTTGATTTGATTACCAGCTTTTCCATGGTTGGTTGTCCTCTTTTTGAAGGTTACCCATGGGAATCTTCTCGTAGTCACGTTAAAAAATTCATGCAGTTTTGCTAATTTGTTGAGGTCCAAGATGTTTATACTTCTTATAAAATATCCCTTCTTACTCTTCGTGGTAAAGCATAAGATTGGTATATATTCATAGCACATAATCATAATTTAGTCAGAAAGACGATTTTTACAAAGTTCATTACTAACTTTCCTTCTTCGCTCATCTCCCAACACATTGAACTTTTTCCTGAGATTCTTCCTTCCCTTCCTGAATGCGACTTTTGCAATGGCCCTCATGCACAATTGAATTGTAGATTATTCTTAGAGTCTAAGCATGCATACCAGGCAAACCCCTATCTCTTCTTGACTAGCCAAGAAGATAATTATGCATCTCATGATTCTTTATAAAAAAAACTTTAGGGGTTTGTGAGGAATCTTTCTCCTATGAATCTGCCCATGCTATCCCTGATCATGAAGCCTTGTTCGATGCCTTCCCATTTGATCATGCTCTTTTCAAAACTCATTCTAAACAAGACCATGTTTTATCTGATGAAACTCTCTTCAAAGATGAATATTGTAAGGGAAACAATCTTGACTAACATGGCATTGCCTCTCATATCCCTCTTTCTGATCATCACTCCGAAGAAAGAGATAAAGAAGATTCAGGGGATGATATAACCTCATGTGACTTTTATTTTGAGGACATGGTAGAAGACCTTTTTGCTAATACCTTCCAGCCCGAAATCATTATTTGGCCAAATGAAAATAACCATGAAGAGATTCAAATTGAGTGTATATACCTTAATAACAAATATAATTCTCAAGCCTCAACTCCTCGTTTTGAAGATGATTTGGTTGATCAACCCTTTGGTTCCTATTCTTTCTCGATATATGATGGCCACTTGGTTGGTGAACACAAAATTAGAGAAGTGGAATATTTAGTACCAATTTATGATGAGTTTTTAGATGAAGAACATGAAGTTTCAGAAGAAGAAAGTCATGAGTGTACCTTGGAATTAAGTGAGGAATCCCTTTTACAACTTGCAAGAACTGATACACTCTTTATTTTTTACTTGCAAGTGGTTGCGGTCATGATTTTGGCCTTCTACCCTTACCTTTCTAATTATAAGCATATTTTTGGTGTGCCCAAGCCCAGGGAGGTGATTGATAACAACTCTTTCCCTTTTCATGACGTAGATCCCATGGAAATACTCTATGACTGCAAGAAGATTACCCTTGATATTACTGGAGAGAGAAGGTTGCATCATTTTCCTTTTAGTCATTGTTCCATTTACCAACTTGAATCTGAACCCAAAACTTCCATTATCTGGAATCCAAATGAGTATGATCAGACTAATAATGATGGTAAGAGATCCAATGCTAATCTTGTTGAGTGTCATCTTTTACAAGATGGTAATCAAGTCTTTTGGATTTTAATTGGTCTCTCACGTGCACTGTATACATCAGTTGATCAACATTCTTTGCTTAATTCCCTTCAAGCCATGGATCCCAGGAGGAAACTTAAGGATTCATTCCTCTATGCCAAGTTTTACCCTATTTAAATCTTCAATGACCAGACATCCTTCTCATTGTACAGAAATAAATAAATGTATATGATTATATTTTACTTTGTTGCTTTGTTTCCTTCCTGGTGCTTTTGTCGCATCAAGCATCAAATGCATTTTGTAGTTTGTTGCTTTGTTGCTTGATATGTTTTCCTTCACTCGTGTATTGTTTTTGTTACTATTTTAATGTTCATTTATTTACTGTTGTCCAGTAAACATGGTTAAATTTTTGTTTTTCTTGGTTTTTAGTTTTTCTCTTTTTTTTTTCTTTGATTTTGTAATTGGGTCAAAGCTGGATCATTCAAGTTACATGTAGGATCATTAGAATGAAAATTTTCCATTAATTTGTTTTTGAAAGAATATAAACAATAGGGATGAATGAATTATCTTTTAGTCAAAAACACTACTTGTTTTGTTGAAATACTAGAAAAGAAGAATCAATCAACATATATAATTTCAAATTTTAAATGCAAAGCCAAAACTTTTGAGTTCTAACCAATTACAAATTGACTACCCTGTGAAGTCACCAGAAGTTGAATCAAAATATTGTCACCTATTAATAAAAGTATACAAATGATTGCAAGGCATATCTATGTATCTATGATATAATATTAATATGTGGGGTCCCCAAGGAGAAAATACAAAAGTGATTATTTCTGAGCATGATATACCATTTCAAGCAATACATCCTTTAGTAATGGTACTTCAATGCAATGGTTCGATGTTATTCCTATCTCCTATCCAAATGTTTGATGTTGAAAAAGTTTACTTGCATTTGAGTATGACAGTATGTAAAGATATTGACTTGCAAAACTCTATGTCTTTTAGTATCATATTAAATGATAGCACTCATAAAAGGAACTTTGAGAGAACTTTGAGCCATGCTTATGATTTTATGAATTCCCAAAGCATGTTGTTAAAGGTCTATTTATAAGTCTTGAATATGGAATATATGACATATGGCCATCATATATCAAAAGCACGAGTACTTGGTTCTTGAAGCTCCATATGAACTATTTGGCACTATTCTATGACTATACCCTATACAAAATTATGCACAACATATCAAAGCCAAAGAGTTTGGTTAATTGATTCCTTATGATTAAAGCTTGGCATATGAATATCACACATACCTTGGTCCATGAGTAATATGAGTCACATTGTGTATGGTTATATGGAACAATGTGGTATATAACATCACTTGTTTCGAGGTTGTATTGTTACAGCACCAATTTCAATGTTTATTTGGTATGAAGTTATGTGAACTAATGTGAGTTATCATATTGACCTTGTGATGAAGTCTATATAGCATCAATAAAATGGTATACATTTAAAGGTTATTGTATGATGTGATGAGTTGGTCACACATTGAATTATCAAGGACATGGGCATTTACTCCAGAGTCCTGTGTCCATCACCTTGATGACTTGAGGGTTTTCAAGGCCAATTCATTTTGGTTTGGTTGCTGAAGAGAATTTGATCTCTTCCTGCGGAGAAACCCTACTCCTGTTGATAACTTTCCTTGACCTCTACAATAGTATAAAAACACTTTTTGGGAAAGGTATGAGCTCTCAGTATGTTATACATCTCTTGCAACACATTTGTCCTTAAATTAATTAAGTTTTAGCTATGGTTAACATACAATGTACATAAAAAAATCTCTCTCCTTGCTTTGTCATTTCTTGAATAAAAATGAAGGAAATTATGATGGTTTGTCAATGAATTTACGGGGCTTTGTCAGCACATCTCATATTTTCACTTTCCATATGTTATTTTTGTTTGAGAAAAAGAATGCTTCAAATTGTCTATTGGTCTACATGTAAGAGGAACATGGTTCAAATGCGATTCTTTTTTAGTATTTTGGTGATTTTGAATGAACGGACACGAGTTAAATAGACATGCATGGTATGAAATTTGAGATGTATTAATATTGTTCGACTCATGAACGAACTTGGTTGCACTCCAATCATTGTTTTAAAAATTAAAATGGGCCAGGCCCATTTTGTGTTGGTTGATTTGAACTCTAGTTTATAAGATGATATATGGTTGTTACAGGGCATCCCCGACCCCAAGATGGCCTATGCCACATAAATTTCACATCTCTAGTACCAGATAATTAACTTAAATTCCCTGCATATGGCCAAATATGCAGTTCTACATCAAAGATAACTATGCATAAATTATGTATAATTGCATCAAACACAATTAAATACATTGCACACAGTAAACAACATGTAAACATAATTACAATACCATGTAATTAACATAAATATACACATTACATAGTTGAATAATACACAATAGAAGAACACTTATATGTTGTTGTAAAAACACCAATTGTGTGTGAGCCTCAGACATTCCTTCCAACCATGGACCACACTGCTTAGATACTCTCAGCAGTGGGTCACCCCCAAGTTGGGGCTCAGACTCCAACATGGAAAAGGTTCACTCACCAATCCCACTAAGGTCCTACAACACTCAGAAAAATAGGAAATGCCAATGGCACCAATCTTAGCAACATTTCCACCCCAGAGCCTCTCATTCTCCACAGCATGTCCCACCTCAAGAAGTGTGCCCCTTATCTCCTCAACAATCCTTTGGCTGGCCCCACTTCCCTTCTAAGACTTCATCAACGTGACGGAAAGGAAGTCTTTGAGTGCTATGGAATTTGGAACACAAGGCTTCGCACAAGCCTCACAACCTGCCTCTTCAACCCATTCTCATAGGCCTCACAACTTGTTTCTTCAACCCAAAACTTCACAGGCCTTACAACTTGCCTCTTCACACCAAAACCACCTAGGATTTACAGGGTAGCCCAAGCTACATAGCTCCACTTTCTAGCCATGGTAATGCAGATAGAGTGAATGACTAGAATGAATGGTAAGAATGATGGGAATTACACTAAATCCCGAATTATATATGCATGTGCCCTTTATGAGACTTGGAACCAAAGAAACTATTTTCCCCACACTTGTAATCCTTTCCTCCTCGATGGGAACTTAGGATAAGTCATTATATCAGACTTTAGGACTTAGGAATAATATTATGTTATTCCTATGCTTAAACCCCTTGACTTATCCCCTCTTCTCTAAGCCCTTAGACCCCTTTCCTCTCATGGAGTCCTAGCCCCCCATAATCTTTCATTTGACCTAGTATGTAGTAGCGATGTATTTTATTAATAATATGAGTGATTACATATTACAATGATAGGATCACTAGCCTTTTAGCATCTATGCTTTGTATCCTAATAATCACACAGGCACTTTGGCCCATAATATCTTGGCTCACCAGCCTATAAAACATATGTACATTTACAATTGGGGTTCAATCTTGCGGTATCACATTACCCTCACCCTTATATATGCATTTTTCTCGGTGCATTATATATACAATGTACACTTCAAAAATTGTTCAAAAGGCTCCATGCCTTTCCTATTGAATCTTGTTATCCTTCTGGTGCTCTTCTTTCCAAGCGCCAAATTAATGTCTGCATACTTCAATTGGAAGTATTTTTCTCTATTCCACATAGCTACTTCGGGTAGAGTTCAACTCAATTTTCTTTCTGACACACCCTCGTGATTCTAGCCACCATGCTACATGCATTCTTAAGTTGCATCTTCTTTATTGCACTCACCCTTACAGGATTTCACAAACAAGGAGAGCATTGACTCATTATCAATCCCCGACTAAGGGTCTACACTCTATGGAAATCATAAGGCTTTGGTTTCCAACAATATCCTTTCTTCCCAGGCATTCCATCTTCAATAACCTCCATCTCATTTGTATCACACACATATAGTCAACATGAGACAATTATCATAACAATTTCATTCAGAATTCACATTATTTGTATAAATAAATTCAAAGTTTTCCCCAGTATGAGATTTCATCTCATATTTTCTTGGTTGTTGCAACATCAAGCATGATGCAGGAGTGAAATCCCCCCAAGTCAAAATCAAAATTCGTGAAGCTTCCAGAAGGCAATGTGGCCATGCAAATGAAATTTCTTCAGATTAGGTTGAGTTGTTAATAATTTGTTGTGATATCCTAGTTTCCAAGGATTTTGAGCAATCTTAGAGATCAGATCGAATCCTTTCAGTGATCCAATCCTTATTATGTTCATTGTTATAAATTGTAGCTTTCAAGTGTTTGTAGATGGAGGCCGACAAAATGTGAGATCAGGCCAGGCCCATAAAGGTCGTAGCATGTGTAATTGAGCTCGATTTGATTAATGTAAATTGTGTATTTTGGTGTACCCTTGAATGTTATGTTATGTTCAAAGTTGTGTGTTTGTTAGCTACAAAATTTAATGAGTCAGAGGCGAGAGCTTGTTGCAGGGTTAATGTAGAGGAAGAGTGCATGCCAGTGAGGGGGAAGACTCATCATTTATCATCCTAAGGATCAACAGTGATCCATTGAATTGATATCGCAAGACTGAGGGAGAGATCTGGCCATCCATTGGAGGAGATCTAGAGAAGATCTAACCATTCATCAGGAAGGATCATTGGAGCTTGATCGAAGCTAGAAGTTATGAGGAAGGAGACTCCAAGAACCAGATCTAACCATTCATCGGAGCAAATAAATAACAGTCTAGATCCTTTTGGATCTTGGACATCGTAAGAAGAGGTGAAGTCCCGAACCATTCCGAGGACCCGATGTCCGATACACATGGTGATCATTCGTTGAAGGAGAAGATTAATGGAAATTGGAAGAACAACAGAAGTGTGGAGCAACAAGATCTAACCATCCATTCAACTAGTAGATCAACGGTTCAGAGGAGATCCGATCGATGAAGGTGCTCGAGAGTTAACATGTCGGATCGGACACAAAGAAGACCCAAGCGCATAGATAAGTCCGATGATCTGATCCAACATATGTCAACATTTGTATGCGGCCACTTAAGGATAGACACGTGTCAGTGTCCATTTAGAAATTGGGGATGGGAAAGTCACAGATCTATGTGACACGTGGAAGCCTAGTCAATAATGACACGTGGCAAATCTATGTCAGCAAGTCAACGTGGTTGGGTGCCACATCACACCGGATCAGGGCCTTGGTAGTGTGTGGAAGTTGAAACCTTTTGGTGGTCCGGTGACGATGATCGGTAGGGCGACGTCAGGATAATGGTTGGCCCACATTTGTATTAAGTTTGGGTTAGAAGTGAATTGACTATCTAGATTTGACTCGCGAGATCAATGGTTGATAAAATGTCAGGAATTTGGATCCTTCACCTGGACTGTTGATCATTTCATTTGATAAACAATCGATGTTATATCGCTCATCGGTCATTTTGTTTGGCATTGAAAATTTCTAATACATGTTATTGTTTCGATCCGCACCCAAGGTTCCAGCCGAGGTCACAAGGAGATGATTGATAGACCTACGCGAGAGAATGAAGTTCCTATGAACTTCACGGAGGTGAGTTTTGTGAAGGTGGTGTCGAAGCTATGGTGATATCGAGATGAATGCAAGGTGTATATGGAGGTTTGCTGCTATGGACGAATATTCAGATCAATGTGGGCCATAGAACCCACATATCTAAGGCTCAAACCTTTTTCATTCACGGATCTTTGGGACCCCAGATTTGGTATTCATTAGGTGGTATCAAAGCAGGGAAAGATGTCTCTGTGTGAAAGTGAGTAGATTTGCAACAGCCTAGAGCAAGGAGTGCTCAGAAGAGGTTCTAGCGGAGGGAATCTGAAATACCAAAAGACTAAGCTCGGGAGAGAATCTTAGTGAGGTATTGTGTAGCAGGGTGAAACAAACTTGTTACTACAGAGGCTTTGTTGCAGCTCATTGACTTACCATTGGAGAAGCTCAGTGATGCATGGGGAAAAGGAATACCAGAGAGTGAAGATGTATGCATAAATGAAGAAGCACATGATCAATATATCATGAAATTTTTTAACCACGGGAGTCTGATACAGGAGCAACCCCCCCCCCAAGTCAAAATCAAAAATTGTGAAGCTTCAAGAAGGTAGCATGGCCATGCGGGTGGAATTTCCTCATATTTAGTTGAGTTGTTAATAATTTGTTGTGATTGTAGATTTTAACCTTGTACAATTATTTACTGCAAACAGATTTTCAGTAAAAGAACAAAAAATATACAATGGAAAATACAAACATTACACATATATTTTTCCCCTGGAAACCCAAACCAGAAAAACCAACATATTCTATATTCATTCATGCTCATACATTGTTTACAATACAATATACATATAGGATCCAACGACATCCAAAACCCTAACCCAATGACCTAGATTAGTCAACAAACTTAATTCCTTAAACAAAAATAGAAAACCATCGGCAAAAACCATGTGTTGAAAAACCGCCCAACAATGGACACAAAAATCGAGGTGACATGAAAAGCGAGGCGAAAATGCGACATGTTTCCAAATGGGTTTCTTATTTTATTGCATTGTCAAATGTTGTAAAATGTTGTGTTGTTGATTAATTAATATATGTGGATGAGTTACATTGTTGCAAATAACAGAGGTTTAATCCATTGGATAACACATTAATGCAATCATTATATCAAAATGCAATAACAAAAATATAACAAACAATATTATTATAAAAAATATTTGATTTTAAGACGATTAATCGAAAATTTGTAAAAAAACAATTAATTAAAATATATACATATCGGTGCATTCTTATGAACTCACAAAATGGTGTGTGCCATAATATAGAAATTGATGCTTTTTAAGGGGTTATACGCACTGATGCATATTAAGTATACTAAAGCACCGATGCATATAACGTGCGATAATATATATTGTTTTAGAATTTTATGGTGTGCATGTCAAAAATACGCACCGACCCTCTAAATATAATAAAATCACCAGTGCTTTAAATAACATAAATGCATTGGCTCTTTAAATATAATAACAACATCGGTGATTTAAATGTAATAAAAGCACGGGTGCTTCGGAACAAAGAATGACATTGACATCTCACCTCGAATATTTGAAATTTCAACACCTTTCGGTGCATAGGGTAATACAGGCACTAACATGTACAAATTATACAAGTACCGAGACAAACATAAAATAAAAGCACATTGATGTGTTATTAAACTTAGAAATCCTCGGTGTTGCATATACAAACAATGTAGAACCGATGCATAAAAATTATAAGAGCAACAGTGTTGCATACAACAAAATGGGAATCTAGGGTGTAATAACTATAAATGCATTGAATCCTTTTTATTTTATGTATGCCCTGGGGCATTTTATGTAAGGGTGCAATGGTGCCTTTTTGCTTTATGTACACACAAGACATTTTATGTAATGGTGCACCAGTGCCTTTTAGTTTTATGTACATACTGAGGCAATTTATGTAAGGGCGTGCCAATGCGTTTTAGTTTTAAGCACGCACCGATGCATTTTGACAATAAAAGCACTGAAACAAAAAAAGCCTCTGCCCACCCAAAGTTTTTTTAGTTATATGGAACATTTGTTAAACCATCTGCTAAAACCTCTGCAACCAATAAAGAAGGTTGTAGCAAAGGGTTTTTCGAAAATCTTGCCAAATTTTGTAACATTAAAAACCTATGTTGGAAGGTGTTCTCCTTGTAGTGTAAGCTTGCTTATATGAAGATTTCAACTCTCAAGTTGAGTCAATAATAGATGAAAAAATAAGAGAAAATTCTAAGTTTTAAAAGTATGTGGTCTTAATTGGGATTGTAGCCTGCAATGCTAATTGGAGCAATCAAATTTCACTTATGGAATGTACAAGGTGCGATGCAATTGTGGTTGTTCAAAGGAAAACCATGATCAAACCTGTATATAATAAAAATGAATAATAAATTGGAAAGATGGTAAAGAATGGTAACTACAAAGGTTATTCGTATATCAACGATCCATGACTCATTATCTAAGAAGGACTCGGAAGGTAATAAGTTTGTTTGACTACTTTTGTTTTATAACTAATAATATTTTTAGAAGATGTTGGTTGTTGATAGTCTTAAGAACACTATAAGGTGATGTTCTTAGAAGGCAAGTATGTAAAATGTTGGATTCTGTAAATGTTGTTTTGGACATAATTTCTTTACTCTTACAATTCATTGGAATAATTATGGAATGCAAGTACATTATGGGAAAATGATTATTAGGCTTATATGTTAGAGTTGAAAGTGTGTTACATATCACATGATAAATTGATATAGAGTTTCTAAGTGTTTGTGTTAATGTGTAAACCAAGTTATAGTAAGGATAGAATAGCTCAAGGAAAATTCTCTATAATGTATATTGAGGCTCAATGTATCTAGTACATGTGTTCAAGGCTATTTATCTAATGGTCCATAGTTGTGTAGCATGTCTTGATTTATGTGCATATTATAGGATTTAATTTTAGGTCAATGTTGGGATCAAGCATTGGTTCCCTTGAATAATAACAAGTGGAAAGAAGCAATGCGAACCTTGTCATAGTTGAATTTATAACAAGAATTCAAGTTAGTTTGGTAACATGAGTAAGGATGGATGATGTGCTTCATCCTTGCAAGTATTTTTCAAAGCATAAATTGAGTCGATGTTTTCATTATATCATTAATTAGTTGTGGAAATTGTTGATGGAATCAATACTAAGTGAATATCTCTCATTGTTCTCTTTAGTGACTCATGTACTAACAATGGAATGAATAAGACTTGTTGAAGTGAGATAATTTAGCAAATGACATGTTTATTAATGACTATTGAACAATGCATTAACATCACAAGAGGAAATACATATGCACTTAAGTAGAGGATCTGTCCACATAATCTCTCATGATAACTATGCTAGTTAAGTTGGGTTGAAAGGGTGGAGTTACATCAAATCTAATGCATAGCACTTTGTAATCATATATCATTGCTTTCATAGTTAATCTCCTAACCTTCTTCACTAATGCAATAAAATCATATGTGAAATATGATCATGTTGTGGTGGTGGATAACCACAGAGGGTATTATTGTCTGTCTTGAGGTACAATGAATAAAACCTTTTGAGGAATGAGGGTATAAGTGAACTTGCTAATTCATTATAACTAGTTTTAAAAGTGCATGATGATTTGGTACAAAAATTAGCATTAATGTGTGGAAACATTATGTAATTTTCAATTTGTCTTGTTGTTGTTTAATAAAAGAAGTTGTCACTTCCTTGGATTATTTTGTTCGTTTGTTGGTTTTAAATTGACTTAGTACTAAGGGGCACTACAAAAAAGCAACAACTATGTGTAAAGACTTCCAAGTGTGCCTTTGGGGTTCAAGAAGTGGAATAATTGGGGCATTTTATATCTCATGAGGACATCAAGGTGGACCCTAACATAATAAGAGCTATAGTGAAATGGACAATTCCCCGAATCCTCTGTGAATGTTAGGGTATTCTTAGCAACAATGCATTATTGTCGCAATTTTGTTAAGAACCATGGTCGAATAGTAGCTCCTCTAACAATATTACTAAAAAGGGATGGTTAAGTTTGTAATCCAGAAGCAACCCAAGTCTTTTAGGAACTTAAAATGGTCATGTGTAGCACTCTTGTCTTAAACAAGCATGATTTCACAAAAACTTTATTGTAGAGTGTGATGCCTTGGGGCTCATAAATGTTGAATTTTTAATGTAGGAAGGAAGATCCTTTGCCTTTGAAAGTTGCCAACTTAAAGGAAATAATTTATTGATACCCATTTACGAGAAGGAAATGTTGGTCATACCACATGCAATTAACAAATGGTGTCCTTACCTAATAGGAAGACACTTTGAGGTAAAACAAATCATGGTAGTCTAAAGTACTTCTTAGAACGATGGCTATATTTAGAAGAGCAACAAAAATGGATTACAAACATATTAAGTTATGGCTTTGAAATTATTTACAAAAGGGATAGAGAATGTGGTGGTAGATGCACTTTCAAGAAATAATAGTATATTGAGGCCTTATTTTTTATTCTACAATCTCATTGGGTGAAAGAAGCAATGATAGAACGGTAGTAGGACCATACTAGATGGAAACTTACTCAATAAATACAACACGACCCCCATGGATCACATAAATCGTGTGGAAGAATTAATCACTCTAGTACAATGATCACTTGTATCTATGTAAGAAACCCCAACTCAAATAGAAGGTCCTTTTTAAACTACACACTTCTCATATAGGTTGATACTCAATATTTCTAAAAACTTATCATGGGATCAAGAAGGAATTTTTAGGGGAAGGACAGAAAAATTATGTTCAAAAATTGTTGGCAGAGTGTTTGGTTTTCCAAGAAAACAAAGGAGAGATAATTAAGACTCTGAGCCTTCTAAAACTAATAGCCATACCATGTCAGCATTGGGAAGAGGTCTCAATGGATTTTATCACAAGTCTACCAAAGTTTGAAGGGGATAGTCGTATTGGTGGTTTGATTCATAAAGAATGGCCATTTTTCCTCACTTCCTCATTCTTTTTAAGGGAAGTATTGTAGCCAAAGGCTACATGGAAACCCCAAGAACATTGTAAGTGGCATAGATCTCAATTTCACTAGTCATTTTTGCACCAATTTGTTTTCTTGTTTATGTAATCGACTAGCTCATAACTCCTCTCACCATCCCCACTATAATCTAAAAACTAAGATTGTGTATAAATGTATAGAAGGTTATCTCCATTAGTTTGCATCCAATAAAAAGTGATAATAGGTCAAGTGGTTACCTCTGAGATAATGGTGGTACAACACTTCCTTCGATACATAATTTGAAATGTCCCAATTTATGACACTTTATAGATATCATTCCCCATCCATCACACCACCCTTGAGAGGGAAATCTAAGGTTTAAACAATGGAGGATCACATCCAACATCAATAAGAGGTTTTATGGCTATTGAAGGACAACTTAGATACAACACGAATTAAGATGAAAGAACAAGTAGATCAACATCGTAGTGAAAGGCACTTTGAAGTGGTGGATTGGACAATTTCAAGGCTACAACCATATAAACATGTGTCCATTAAGCAACAACACAAGGACAATAAATTAGTGCCCAAGGACTATGGTTCCTACAAGGTGTTACAAAGGATTGATAATATAGATTATAGATTGGAGTTGCCTCCTTCTTCATGTGTACATCTAGTCTTCCATGTTTTGTGTTAAAGGAAGATGACCAATGACAATATCCAAATTCATACTATTTTTTAGAGCTTTATGAAGAGGGGGGAAAACATATCATAACCTTAAATATTTACTGAAACAAGCTACTAAGGACCCCGACAATTATTGAGTACTTCATAAAGTGGAAGAACTTTCCAACAAAATATATGGCGTGGGAAGGTGAGTGCATCACACAAAAGCATCCACAACTTATTAGAGTTGAGGGAAATGATTGTTCAAAGGGGAGGGACATGAAAAGCCCCTAACCCTAACCCTCCTTCATTATCAATACAATGATTATAGTTATGTTTACTTATTATCGCTTTCTAGAACACTTTGTCTCTTATATATACATCAAGTAGACTCATTTGAAAGATCATCTTATCTTGTGCATTTGATATTTTATAATAGGAGGTTTCACTCTCAAAGAGTCTTCTTATTCATTCAACCATTCACTTGATTTAGGCCTAACATCATTGAATTGGGTTATTTTTAATACTTATTTAACTATTTAGTCCATAACATCCCAAACCCCTTATCTAGGATCCACAAGCCCCTTAGTGACTAACTCCAAACCATGAACCCCAAACCCATTAATCATGAATTCCTTATTGAATAAATGTGAATTGCTTACCTACTAACCCCAAACCTTGAACCATGTACATGCTAGCCCCAAACCCCTTACATACTAACCTTAAACCCCTTAGCCATGACACATGAATATATCGCTATCATGACACACATACACTTTTATTATAAGTATATGTATATCATTACTATGCTATTACATACAAATCATGTTATTCAAATGGAGTGTTCGACCAAATTTTGCATGAATTTATAAATTTTCTTGAGAAAGCTCTATTTATTTAGCATATCATCAACCCTTAGCTCCATATGCATGAATTTTTCACCATTACATCATACTTGTACTAAATTACATTGGAGGTTGGAGGAATTTTAAGGTTTTCTAAACTAGATTTCTAGTCATCACCTTTGAGGAAATTCAACCATCAAACATGGGCATCCTTTGCATGAGTTTTTTGCCATTACACACTACATGAGTGTGAATTGCATTGGAGATCTAAGAAATTTCTAAACAATTTTTGTCATGGACTTTGAGGAGGTTCAAAGCTAGGGCAGAGAATGGGGATGCCTTCTAGATAAGTTGTATAAATTGATATAGAAACTCCTCCCATTGGCTTTGTGTAGGTTTAGTGGGAGGAAGAAAATGGGGCAGCTTCAATAGCGTTGTTTTTGGAAAGGTTTTTTAAATCGTTTATGATTGCATTAATTTGTTTTTGTAGTAATTCTTGTAGGGATCCATTTAGTTTTTAATGAAAAACCTTAAGATTGGGTTTATAACCATTACAAATAGTTTCATTAGAAAGGAACATTGTATGCATCAATAAAAACATGTGCTTCCATGGCCAAAAGATGAAATAAGTCTACCCTCATTAGGGTTGTCATGAAAATAAATTGAGTCGAATCAATTACAAAACAAAAAGTAGTCATCAAAACTAGCCTCCAACCAAGATTATGTGAGAAACAAGGTTATCTCTTGAAAAGTTTTAGACAACCCTTAATATGCTTAGATCCTACAAGCATATTGAAAATTTAATGTTTAGTATAGAAACCATGAGTACATACAAAACTATGAAATATTTTTTTTTAAAGAATGTGCTAGTGGTCATATGAAAATTAAATGTTTTCAAACAAATTATCATAAAAAAAGAAAGTGTTCAAACAATTTATAATAAAAATGTATTCTTATAAAATTTGTTTTTTTTTAAATATATTTTCATATTAATTAATTTTGATGAGCCAAAGATTTCAATTGTGATAATCTCTATTTATAGGAATTTCATATTTAAGAGTTGAGTCCACATAGCTGAAATCTCAAAAAGGTTTTGATGCAGTCACATTTTCTCCCAACATCACTAAACTAAACATTCAATAAGGTGAAAACACAAAGTTAGTAACACTTTTTGGAATGAGGTTTCACGAGGAGATGTAATTTTCATTGTTTTGGATGAGAGAATGGTCAATGCAATATCTCTACTAAGAGTTAGATCCTCTATTGGATGAGAGTTATTATTCTC
>WSFP011404128.1:0-25775 GCA_009831015.1 Picea engelmannii | reverse complement strand
CTTTGTTTAGCCATCATTGACTTCGTCAATAATAGCATTAATCCATTGCTCATATATTTATTAAAAGATAGTCTTGAATGCTTATGAAGTACTAACCCACTGCAAGCACATTCTAGTTTTCTTTGTTTTGTCTCGCAAATAGGTGTCATCAGTGGTTTTATCTCCTTGACTATCCTCTCTTGGGCAGCAATCTGTGGAAGGGGTTTTCCTTGACTTGGCCTTTACTCTTTAGCCTTCCTTAATCCAGATTGCCTTAGGGACGTCTCCCTTGGACTTGCCCTCCTAAATAGAAAGAGCTCCCCATCGAGGTGACAGTGGGTGGGGAAGCTCCTGTTACGCCGGTTTCAAGCCCTGACTCAAGCCCTTTAGACCTTTCCTACAAACCGTGCGATAACATGGCCAAAATAAGAAAATGACTATGTAATCTGCAATTTTTCCTATGTGCAATATGCGCCATCGATCTCAAGTTGGAAGCAATCTGGGTTGTTGATATAATCTCTATTGGCCATCGACGATCGACATTCTCCTGTGGCGTGCAAAATAATTCCCCAAAATTCCGACCCGACCGTCATCCATCAACCCAACTCCCCAAAAACTTACTTGCACACAATTCCAACCCGATCGACCTAGTCCTCGGTCATCGATGACCTTCATTGGTGAATGGAACTGTCAAAACCTTCGGCTGACGCTTGATCATCGACCCATCAATGATCGACGATCCCCAATGGTTGTCGAATATGCTTTCCCAAATCGAATGATTTGACCATCGACCACTTATGTTCGTTGACATGGAAACTGCTGACATGGCTTGACACATGGATGCTGACGTTTCATGACACATCATCTTAAGGTGTCAACTTGGGTGACGTGGCATGACACATGGATGATGAAATCATCATCCTCTTTTCTCCATCGACCATTGATCAATTCTATTGGAAAAATCGTACACCTTGTCGACTTTAGCCGACGCCGAACCATTGATGCATCAGCCATCGATGACTTCTCTTGCTTGATTCAAACATTTTTCCAAATTCGGTTGAACCCCAACCATTGACCCATCGACCATCGACAATGTTTGTTGGCGATTAAAAATACTTCGTTGAATTCGGCCGAACTCTAACCATCAACCCATCGACCATCGATAGTAAGAGATGTATTATGTCTGATCCAAAATCTTTGTCATTTCAGTTGATTCATCCATCGGTTGTCGACGATTTCTCTTGGTGAACTTTAACACTTAGAAAAATTTTGAACTTTCTATGATTGATCTAGATCATTGATCTGATCCTTTCACAACCCCCGATTTAATCATGTTCGTTGATCTCATCAAACTTTAAAATTGTCAAATCTTTATGAATTCTTTAAATTTATCATTGTGAATCTTGATTGTCAATCACAAGATCAAAAACAATCTTAGTCATCGATTCTCCAAAATTCTTGTAACTCTACAGGCGACCATTAAAACTTGAATTTCGACCATTCCATGTCGAATTTTGATCTGCAACTTCACCGTTCTACTCCATTAACCTTGTTAAACCGTTTGAAGTCGTTCAAACTTGGATTTTTCCCACAGATTTGGGGATTTCTCTCTAAATTATCTGTTTCCCCCCAAAGTGGTCACAAACAAAATCTGCAACAACAAATTTCACCAATTTGCTTTGATTCGAGCCCATACAAGCCCAGTGTTTGAACCAAAGCTCTAATACCATAATTTTATGTCCCCCAACCCAACTGAGGGACATTATGGTGTGGAATATACATAAAAACGAAATTTGTACTAACTAATTTAATTAATTTATAGTCAAATTATTTCCTGTAGCTTACAACTACGAACTAGAACATATTTAGTTACTGTCTACAACCATAAACATAGAATCATCTACAACATGTTGATAGTCAACATGAAATGAAACTAAACAACTCATTACAACAACATTTAAATCATTCTCATTTACACAGAGTTGATGCATAACAAATAAACACATAAATTTACACAACAATAAGATAAAACACTTATCTTATAAAATCGTTAGTGCAACCAGTTGCTTGGGACAAACATTCCACCCAACCATAGAATGAATGTTCCAAATCTCAACATCCAGTCACCCCCGAGATGAGGCTATCAATCCATAAAAGAGAGTGGTCTCTCACAGTTCAATCATAGCACATAAAACTCTCAACCCAACTGATATTCTCCTACAACTATCTCAATTTTCCACCATATATCTTCCTCTTGACCTCTCCAACCCAAGGAATGTACCCCTTCATTGATCTCAGTCCCTCTGACATACCATTCATTTATCAGGGTCTCTCTGGTACAAGCATATAGGAATCTATCAGTTGGGAACTCAAGGGAAATTGTTGCTAGGAAAACTATCAACAAACCAACAACAAACACTTATTGTTTTAGTGCAACTCACATAGGAGTTCACTATTCAAGCCTGAAAACCTGGCTCTTCAGTTTTCCAGCTCCAATTCACTCCAATTGTGCTCCAACATTCTCTAGAATTCACTCCCCATGGCTGCACTATCTCTAATCTCTCTTTCCTTCTGTCTACTTTCTCCTCATGCACAAAAACTGAATGTGTAAAAATGTTGTCCCAACCAATACGAATTTCCTCTCCTTTGGATTGCTTGCTTGACTTACAAACTTCCCAAAGATGATTGTACTCAACCCCCATGTGCCCAATAAATTTGGTATGTGACCACTCACACCCACCCTCTTACATGTATTCAATGATTGACTTTGGGAACACTCAATAAAAAATGGGAAGGTTCATATACAAATAACAATTTTAGGAAAATGGGTTGAATTAATATACATGGGTAATCCCCCCCCCCTTGGATCCTTCTTGGCCTTTATCCTAGACACTCCCCACTCTTGTGGATTAATTTTCCCCCCATCTCTTGTCCATGTCCACTTAGTAGTTGGAATCACATTTTATTATTAGAACATTGAAACACAATTTGCATATTACATCGCTTTGGCAGTAGCCACACATTATATCTACATAAACATTAATTAAACTGAGGTTTATAGTGGGGACGTTACATGATATGTCATTTATGATTAGTATCTAGACATAGTGGATGCTTGGTATGTGATCTAGATGATTTTAAGAATGAAATGAAGGAAGAAATATAACAATGAAATATACAAAGATATTGCGAGATACACAGAAATATTGTAATAAACATAGAGGTACAGTAATGAACAATTTTTATTAATGAGAGAATGTACATAAACTATAAAATTACAGAGTGAATGAGTCACTAGAATGGTGGCAGCTTATATATGAGAAGAGATGTGATGGATGCATTCCCAATAAGATGATGATGTTTACAATGAGTCTCCAAAGGCATTTTTAACATAAAGAAAACCCAAAACCCTAATCCCATAAGATGAAACACCAAAAGGTTTGTGGGCTCTGATGAGGGTAGTTGGTGCGTTAACATCCCAAGGGTGTAACTTTTCCATATGATCTTCATTTGGGGCGCATGATATATCGTTTGAAAGGTTTATACGAGGAATACACATTTTCCTTCATACTCTATATAGTGTCTACAGTGTGAATGTGTTGGGCTCAAAAATGTTGTTTAGGGACTCAAAATGGCCCCAAAAGTTTAGGACCCAAAAATAGGTAGAAAAACTACCAAGGTGGAGACCCCTATTTTGAGCCAGCGGAATAAGTGGGTGGCCATCGATTTCCGCCTGGATCAATCCTCCCCCATTAGCAAGCAATGGTATCCATTTTTTCAGGTCCCCAAGGAAGCATTTGCTGAATCTAAACCTTGGTGAGTTGCTTTTCTTGCTAAAGAAGTTGTCGTGCTTAGCTTGTTGAAGGTTGCTATGACCCAATCTGGATGCATGATTTTCCTGAGTGTGGGAGGACTCTGTCGGTGACATTGCAACATGAAGAACATGAATGGATTTATCATAGCTTTATTTGAATGGGTAGTGTAGAGGCACCCCCATAGGTGCAGTAGGAACAACCTGGTGTTATTCTACAATCTTGTTGATCTACTTTTGTTGGATAGAAGGGTCTTGGGACGAGGCTGCAGTTGTTGCAGTGCCATTCTCTTATGACCAGGTTGTGAAGAGGATAATTTTTTCGGTATGAGATATTACTTTGCCACACTATTTTATCATTACAATAGTTGGAACTACCTCTGGTATCATGTAGGGATGACCTCCCAGAGTAACAATGATGCTACGAGGTTGAGGCTCATAAACAACATGATGCCTCCACATATATGGTTGGCATGAAAAAACATCACATACTTATAGTGGGGAAACATCACACAATACCTCATCCTTTAATGGATCGATGTCATATGACAGACGACACTGGTAGTTGACTCAAAGATCTCATCCCTGGTGAAGCCATCTGATGTTGTATGGTTGTGGGTGTGGTGTTTTCAGAAAATCCAACTACTTGACAACCTTTGTTGTATCAACAATAAAATGCAGTGGGGTCCCCTTCACCCACATCTGTGAATGGAAAAGGTTCTCCACCTCCTCAAGATCCTTTGGTTATTCTAGTTGGATTCTTGCGATCACGACAGTAGCAGTGGGTTCTGCTTCAATTATCTATCTCCTTTTATTATTGTCTAAATCAGAGTCTGAGTCAAGGCTCGACTGTATTTCTTTGATCTCGGACACTAATGACTATTTCGAGTGACATTCATTGACATTGTGCCAAGGGATTTTTTGAAAATATCACCACTTCCTAGTGTCCTTCTTCATATTCTCATTGCTCTTCTTTTCCTATGGCTTGGATTGGTTTTCTTGAGGTTGACTATTTTCTGGATTAGGGATTCCTCTACCATGCTTTGGTTGTTGCGGGTTTCCAGACCCAAATTCCCACTTATTCTGTTGCTTAAATTTCTACTCCATTTTGACAACATATCTATAAGAAACTCCTAATGATGATATGTCCAAAAAATCCATTTCGGTTTGGATGTACATTTGTAGAGCCCCGCAGTATTTTAGAACCAGATGGCGCTCAAAGTATTTGATACCCAACTTGGTGCACATGGAATGGAAGGTATTTGTGAACTCTGACATTATTTGGTCATGATTTTGATGCAGTGTGGTTCTTCTCATGTATTGGTCATCAAATTTCCCCACAGGGTAATATTGTTCCTTGACCGCATCCATAAAAAAAACCGAACTGGGCTCGTCCCCAAATATTCTAGACTCCTCTGTGGAATTTTTCTCCTAGTAAGTTTCCCACCAATGTTTGACATGGGGGAGAGCCTTAAGGAGCACAAAGTTGATCTTTTCTCTGTTGGAAAAATTGTGAATAGAGAAATAACCTTATAGCAAATTTAACCATTTTTCCAAAGCATCCTCATCGATCTAACCTTCAAATACGAGAATATCAAAATTAACTTGTACCTTGAATGGAGTAGCATCTCCAAAGAAACTGCTTGATGAAGAGACGACCTTTATTGTTAGCAATCGTTGAAGGATTTGGAAAAAAAATTCCAACATCTCGTTCCTTTATTGCATGAGGGCTTCCGTGAGAAATAAATTGATGGGATTTTTTTCTCCTTTGTTCCTATTCTCTTATTCCATGGGAGTCCATTTGGGCTAGTGAGAGCGATTACCCTAAAGGGAAACTAGCTCAAGACCCAACTCTCTATATCCTGACCTCATCAGGGACATGCACAAGAAACAAAAAGGAGTAGCATGCTCTGATACCATTGATCCAGATTATTTTGAGAACGAAATGAAGGTAGAAATATAACAATTAAATATACATAGATATTGCGAGATACATAGAAATATTGCAATAAACACATAGTTACAGTAAAACACAATTTTTATTAATGAGACAATGTACATAAACTGTAAAATTACAGAGTGAATGACTCGCTATAATGGTGGAAACTTATCTATGAGAAGAGATGTGATATCTATTCTCATTCGAAAGAAGATGATGGTGTTTACAATGAGGCTCCAAAGTCCTTTTTAACATAAATAAAATCCAAAACCCTAACCCTGGAATATGAAACACCAAAAGGTTTGTGGGCCCCGATGGGGGTAGTTGGTACGTCAACTTCCCAAGGGAGTAACTTTTGCATACGATATTTGTTTGGGGCTCACGATAGCTCATTTGAAAGGTATATATGAGGATTACATTTTTTTCATCACACAGTGGTAAATCCTACAATGTGACTGTGGCGGGCCCAAAAAACGTTGTTTAGGGCCTCAAAACGACCCCGTAAGTTTAGGACCCGAAAACATGTAGAAACATTGTCAAGGTGGAAACCCTTGTTTTGAGTCAGTGGAATAGGTGGGTGGTCATCAATTTCCACTTGGATCGGTATTATGGTTGAATGCTGCCACAAAAACCCCTTTTATATGGATTCAATATTTAGCACCAAAAATATGGGGTGAGTTAGGTTTTATTTACTGTCTTCATAGGTTGCAATATTTCACTAGTTATGCATACATAACCTAGAAAATTGAATTAAATATTCTTCTTCTTTATTTATTTATTTTTTGATTGTATATTTGTATACTCTTTAGTTATTTATCACCATGATAGTAATGTATCGATTGTTTGGGTTGTGTAATTTCATAACAAGACCAAGGATATAGCTTCACTTCTTGTCATCCTCCTTCAAAGAGGTAGAGAGCGATGACCACATTAGAAGATAAATGTTTTTATGATAAACAACTCATCAACATGAACTGAGATGTTGAGGTGAACATGTTTCAATTGAATTAATATCTACAAGTAGATTCAAATTTTTATTTTGTTTTTGATCGAATAAGCCAACTTTGAATTCAATTTTATTAATGCAATAGCCAATCGATTATGTTCAATGTTGATGTTTGAAAGACGAGTTATTCTTTGGATCTGGAATGTTTATTGTGTATGGTTGAATAATGCATTTAGATTTTCATCTTCCAAGGATGTAACTAGATAAATATATCATAGAGTAGGAAAAATAGTGCACCAATGTCACCACTATGAATCTATCTTGAGGGATATAAGCACTATATTTCAATATTTTGTTGAAGAGACTGGATTTTTATATTATTTTTCAAAATAATTGTTGGATGAGGACAAACTATACAATTTTGTTACAGATTTGCACACACAATGAGTTCATTAATGAATCATAATCATTGGATGGATTTTAAGGTGAAGGATAATTTAGTTAAACTAATCCTTCAAGAAGGTGTAAATGAAGGAATTAATGTTCACTAGTTAAGAATTTGAATGTGATAGTGGAATCTTATGTCTCTTATTTTTTTCCTAGCATGTCTAATATCAATGGATGGTCACATCCAGATTAACTTGATGGAGAAATACTATCTTGCAATTTGACTTGAATAAATTGCTAGATATTTGATTTGATTTAAGTAATTTTCAACTTCACATGGCGTACTTCTCTCTTTCTATTCTGGTGGGAACATGGGGAACGTCATGTTGGTAACATGGGTCTATCATTGAACATAAGTTGGTTTGACATTCTCGGTAGAACAGATGAAAGTTCTTATTATCAAAATAATTTGAACTCAAGCCTTGTTCCCACCGAGCGATGGACCAAGTGAATACGATTCAGATCTTCAACTAAAGGCTCTGGAACATACTATGTTAGTCTATTCATGTCAGTAATTGGGATTCAAACTTAGAATGAACATAGAGTGAAGGGGATCAATAGTGAAATAAATGTGCATATCCCCATTACACCCCTAATTGCACCATTTGGTATTAGAGCAAGGTTTGAGAAGCTATGGGAGATAATTGTGCAAGAAAAAGGGTTAGAGAAGAAAAAAAAGAGGTCACAAGTGAGAGTTATCATAAATGGGGAGACAAGATAGGAGACCCGTGGATAGAGAATTACAAGCATGGAAGAGAATAGCTAAAGCCTTGGAGAATAAACAACAAAACATAGAATTCGGGGAAAGTGGCTCAAAACGAGACTCAAGAGGAAAAAAACAAAGTCAAAGATGGAGATGTTGAAGCATAGTTGTTGAGATTTTCAAATAATGAAAGGGGAAGAAAAAGGTCAAGGTTCCATGTTACAGTGGAATCTTAAAGATAGAGACATTAATAAACGATATTAACAATATGAAGAGCTACCTCAAATATGAGAGAATTGAATACTTACATGGATGAAATTTGATAACACGAATTCAAAGGGACATGCTTCCATATGGTGAAATTTTGTGCAACATGACAAAATTTAGAAGGGTAAAGATAAGATTCATAGTTGGAGTAAGATGGTTGGAAAGCTCCAAGAAAAGATTATGGTTGTAGACTATGATATATCTTTCTTCAAATAGGTGCAAAACCTTAGACATAAAGAGAAGAGAGTATTGGTATACATGGATTTTACATGTTTTCAATATGCATTGGAACTTAAGAAGATGAAGATCAAAGAGTTTCAAGGTATGTAACAATTTAAAGTTTGCAATAGAAGATTACATAAGATGCATTTTGTTGAAGAGGGATATTAGCTAGTGCTAAAGATAGAAGAGAAGTTAGTGTGGAAGGATAATAAAAAAAAAATGGTATAGGAAGAGATGGTCATGGTGGTAAAGGTTGCAATTTTATGCAAAATGTGGAATATGTGTGCAATGAGAAGTGTATGAAGTTGTGCAAGTTGACGAACTAAGAAACATAATCATTTATATCCTAATGACAAGACAAAGGATGATGCTCCCATTGATTCAATAGATTCTACAAAGCCAACTCCTACTCCACCTGCTCCACCTACTAATGTCGATCTGTCTATCTCTAGTTCCAAACCTAGCACTAGATATAGTGGCACTCAGTGACGTTGATTGACATGTATATTGATTTTTTATTTTTCTCATGTACATTTTAGATGTAATATTATGGTTATTTGATATTATGTATTTTTTGTATCATGTATATGGTTAGTTGATGTTGGTTGATGTATTTGTAACATATGCTAATAATTTTATATTATTCCATATTAATTAATAGTCATGCAAAGTGAATTTAAATATATATTAATCTATGTGTTGTTGCAAGTTGTAGGGTAACTATATGCCATGTTAGGATGTGTGCCAAATTAAGAATAATAATGTGTAATATGTTCTTCTTTCTATTTGTTAGCGTCGGAAGTCACTCCTGGATTGCTTGCAGGAGCAGAGCCCGACACCCATCAATTTAATGTCACGATTTGTTTATAAAGGGATGATCAAATGGAGATAAAGAATCGAGGAGACATCGCTCTAACTCAGGGAATGTATCTGGTACGTAAAGAACAAAGGAGGTTTGGAATCCTAACTTCAGCCAGCGGGTTGATTAAAAGGTGAGCAGGTGGAAGACTTGATAGGGAGGGTGGACAAACAACTTTGGGCAGTAGGCTTTCAGCGATTTGCAGAAGAAAGAATCTAAATGCAAGATCCTCTTGGTTCAGGGTCTCAAGAAACTGAAAGGGGACTTGACTGGATCCGCCAATTCCAAGTCGCTCAGCGCTGGGAAATCACAATAACCGATTAGAGACAGCGCAACTATTACAGTGATCCATTACAACATCATCCTATAATAGCTACAGCTCGACTGGATCCTCCAATTCCAAGTTGCTCTAACACAGTGCAAACAAAGGCATGAAAGAAACTGGCATTCATAAGGCAAGAAGTCTCAAAAGTCCATACATAATCAGATTAACAGTGCTTCGTTAAAACTTTACAACCGGGAGCTCTGCTCAACCATCCATCATTAAAAAAATGGAAAAAATTCCTAGATATCCCCTTCCTTTCCTTTCGCCCAGCAGAAGCGTCTCAGAACTTTCAATGGATGGCATCGCCTCAATCAAATCTGTCCTCTGCTCCCCTGTCATGTGCCTCTTTAATTCAGCATGGCTCGCGCCAGGGGGTAGCTGAGCCATTAAGTGTTGGGCTAGCGTGCGTAGACTTCTCTGTCGAGATGAGAACTTCGGCATGGCATCTTTGAGAAAATCGATGCACAGGACTTCCTCGAGCAGATGGTTCGCCAAACCCTCCATCCCCTGCAATTAATGAGTGAGGCAAGGTTTCAACCACCCTCTCTCTTCTTCATTCACTCCGAGCAGGTACTAGGATTGAGGTCGAGTTGAACTGGCACTTGGAGAACACAGTGATCCCTTCTGCAGCCAAACCCGGCGCTTCGGCCCCATGCGCAGTTCTTTCTATCACCCCCAAGTGACCACGGGCTGTGACCCTGTGCCTATATTCAAAGGCGCTTTCGGCATTTCGTGTCTCGCGGCTGGGAGGAGGCTCGTCCTCGATCTTCAAAGTTTCTAGGGGTGAGGAGGCAAGTAGCCTAATCGCGCATCACGTGTCGCTCTTTGATGGACGGTTCTTACTTCTCCCGATATCTTTGTGGGCCCGGGTCCGAATGCTCTCGGCGCTTCGCGTCTCGCGGCTGGGAGGAGCTAGTTCTTCTTCTTTAAAGATGCGAGAGGCGAGGAGGCGATGGAGCCCAATCGTGCACCATGTGTCCGCTTCAGATGGACGACCTTGATCATCTCGGAAAAACTGTGGGCCCAGGCCCTCGCGACCTTGCAATCTCGCTGGTTGAACCGTCGAGTTTTCACCCTCCTACTTTGCGAGTCCCCGAGATGCGAGAATTCAACGGGATGCTGACTTCATCTCCCGCCAACGCGTGTCCACCCGACGACCATGCGGTCCCACCTTATGCTCTGCCACACATTTACACGAACCTCGGCACTTCGTAACTCGCGAATCCTAATGCCAATCTCTTGGGTATTCTCTTACGAGGCCCCGATACACGATCCCACGTGCGGATCCAACAACTATTCATCTTCTCGCTTCTCGCGTCCTCACGACTTGAGATACTCAATGTTTGGGCCTTTACCCTACGAACTCCCGAGTTCGTGAGATCATCGATCTCGAATGATACCGACGACACTTTGCTCGCTCGCTTGATCCGCTACTTGGAAAAACAAAGGTTCTCCCATGCCGCGCTTGATCACTTCTTGCAACTTGCAGTCTCGAATGCTCTCGAGCCCATGACAAGAAATATCGTTAACATTTGGCTCCACGGGGGATAGAGTCATCCCTTTGATTCTCTAAGAACTCCTTCTGCAGCTTCAGTGCCTTGCTATTGGGCTATGGAGTCAAGCTCAAACCTCCTGCTGAGAAATATATGCCGAAAAGTAAACAAAACCAAACAAACTAAACATAGATGCTCCAAGGAGCTTATTTATGTACAGTCCTAAATTAATAAAACCCTTTACATGGGGCTAGGTGAAAGAAAACTTCCACCATAGCCATTCAAGCAGCTTCCTGGATAGAAGCTCCTTCCTTCTGTCGATGATCATCAACGGATGGTGTAACCGTGACAGCAAAGTGGTTACACTCTTCAACTCCTCCTTACAGGGTGGATTTGATATGGAATAGAGCGGCTCCAAGTCATAGGAGAAATGCCACTCCATGTACTTGCAAACAGGGTCATAGAATGAGTGGCAAATTCCATAAAATGGGCGACAAACACCCTCCTCTACTACACAGTTTTTCACCTGTAGCTGAATATCTCTGATAAGCACAGGTTGATGGTGGAGAAATGACATAGGCTCGCTGCTCTCAGGCGGTGGATGCTCGTTGACTGGCTCTAGACATGAAATATTCTACTCCTCTGGTTCGGTCTCCCCCAGGTCCGATTCGTATTCATCATAAATAGGGACCATGGGGTGGTTCTGTTTGCCGACTGGCTCTTCAGTATCTCTATAGTGATCAAAAGTGGGATAAGCTTGTTGCTCGTCATCACTATAATATATATCAAAGAGGGGTTGTCCTTCATTGATATGAACCTCCTCCAGAACAGTGATCCCGTAAAAAAAAATCGTTTTAGGGATAGTGGGACCTACTGGTTCTGGCTGCTCACACGTAATCTTTTTCTCTTTAATCCCAGGTAAACATATATCGTGAGAAACCCCCTCGAGAAAAAGAGGGGAAACCGCTTTCACAATAATTTCTTCTTTAAAAACGGGAAGGCCTCCGTCCTCAGAAGCAGGGCTGCTAGGAATATCTGCTTCAACCCGATACTCAGGTGAGCCATCTACCATGGACCACATCTGCTCTGCAAACTCATAATCTCCACAAGAGGCGTGTTGATCTTCATGAACATCTAAAAGAACAGATGCATCTGATATGATGTCAGATGCTTCCGTTCTAGGGCTAACATAATTACTATCGTCCAACACCTCTATATTTTCACAGCAGATTCTTTCCTCCACAGCAAGGGCTTCATCATGGACCTGGTCTTCAGGGCCAGCAGAGGCTTCCTGAAGCGAAGAAAACTCCTCACAACAGTTTTCAAACAAACCATCAGCTGGATAGTAGTCTTTACAAAATGAATTGAAAGTTGTATGAAAACCTGTTAAAGAGCGGATGCTTGCAGCGGGAAGAGACCGACACCATTCAAGAGAAGCTCCCTTCAATGAAAACCTGAAGAGCTTAATCTGGACATCCTCATGCGTGATATTGTGTCGGTGGATAGCCTCATGTAAGTCCAGTAAATGCTCAGCTGGTTCCTCCCAACTTGTTGCATGAAATTCAGGGAGGAAATCTTCCCATTGGTCTCTATCAGGAAGTGCATTAGGAAAACAAACTATCTGAGAAAAGTCACAAAAAGCAAACCTTTGAGCTAGAATTTTCTCCATATCGAATCAGTGGAGTCGCCAATCGATCCTCGAATCATGGATTCGCCAAGTGAAAGATGTGCAGCTTCAAATGTGTTTGGTCCTTGTTCACCATCAAAGGCCAGATATTAACATTGTTGTTACCCCAGGAAGCTTCTCAGGCTGAGAAAGAAGCTGTTGAAACCTTCTCAAGAAATCTCCTTAGGGTCAGCTTTCAGGTGTGCTAATAGTAGTCACGGATGAAACAGTGATGTGGAAACAATGGAGTCGCCATAGTGGAGTCGCCAGGTGCACAGTAGCAATCTTGAAGGGCTCTAATGTCTGATGCACCTTCAGAATCAGAGGCTCAATGTCGTTCTGCCCAGGGAAAATATTCAACTTCGTCCCCGGAAATGGCGCCAGAAATGTTAGCGACGGAAGTCACTCCTGGATTGCTTGCAGAAGCAGAGCCCGACACCCATCAGTTTAATGTCACGATTTTTTTATAAAGGGATGATCAAATGGAGATAAAGACTCGAGGAGACATCGCTCTAACTCAGGGACTGTATCTGGTATGCAAAGAACAAAGGATGTATGGAATCCTAACTTCAGCCAGCGGGTTGATTAAAAGGTGAGCAGGTGGAAGACTTGATAGGGAGGGTGGACAAACAGCTTTGGGCAGCATGCTTTCAACGGTTTACAGAAGAAAGACTCTAAATGCAAGATCCTCTTGGTTCAGGGTCTCAAGAAACTGAAAGGGGACTTGACTGGATCCGCCAATTCCAAGTCGCTCAGCGCTGGGAAATCACAATAACCGATTAGAGATAGCGCAACTATTATAGTGATCCATTACAACATCATCCTATAATAGCTACATCTCGACTGGATCCTCCAATTCTGAGTTGCTCTAACACAGTGCAAACAAAGGCATGAAAGAAACTGGCATTCATAAGGCAAGAAGTCTCAAAAGTCCATACATAATCAGATTAATAGTGCTTCGTTAAAACTTTACAACTGGGAGCTCTGCTCAAGCATCCATCATTACAAAAATGGAAAAAATGCCTACATATCCCCTTCCTTTCCTTTCGCCCAGCAGAAGCGTCTCAGAACTTTCAATGGATGGCGTCGCCTCAATCAAATCTGTCCTATGCTCCCCTGTCATACGGCTCTTTAATTCAGCATGGCTCGCGCCAGGGGGTAGCTGAGCCATTAAGTGTTGGGCTAGCGTGCCCAGACTTCTCTGTCGAGCTAAGAACTTCGGCATGGTGTCTTTGAGAAAATAGATGCACAGGACTTCCTCGAGCAGATGGTTCGCCAGACCCTCCATCCCCTGCAATTAATGAGTGAGGCGAGGTTTCAACCACCCTCTCTCTTCTTCATTCACTCCGAGCAGGTACTAGGATTGAGGTCGAGTTGAACTGGCACTTGGAGAACACAGTGATCCCTTCTGCATCCAAACCGAACGCTTCGACCCCTTGCGCAGTTCTTTCTATCACCCCCAAGTGACCACGGGCTGTGACCCTGTGCCTATCTTCAAAGGCGCTTTCGGCATTTCGCGTCTCGCGGCTGGGAGGAGGCTGATCCTTGATCTTCAAAGTTGCGAGGGGCGAGGAGGCGAGTAGCCTAATCGCGCACCACGTGTCCCTCTTTAATGGACGGTTCTTACTTCTCTCGATACCTTTGTGGGCCCAGGTCCGAATGCTCTCGGTGCTTCGCGTCTCGTGGCTGGGAGGAGCTAGTTCTTCTTCTTTAAAGCTGCGAGAGGTGAGGAGGCGATGGAGCCCAATCGCGCACCATGTGTCCACTTCAGATGGACGACCTTGATCATCTTGGCAAAACTGTGGGCCCGGGCCCTAGCGACCTCGCAACCTCGCTGGTTGAACCATTGATTTTTCACCCTCCTACTTTGCGAGTCCCCGAGATGCGAGAATTCAACGGGATGCTGACTTCATCTCCCGCCAACGCGTGTCCACCCGACGACCATGCGGTCCCACCTTATGCTCTGCCACACATTTACACGAACCTCGACACTTCGTAACTCACGAATCCTAATGCCAATCTCTTGGGTATTCTCTTACGAGGCCCCGATACGCGATCCCACGTGCGGATCCAACGGCTATTCATCTTCTCGCTTCTCGCGTCCTCACGACTTGAGATACCCAATGTTTGGGCCTTTACCCTGCGAACTCCCGAGTTCGCGAGATCATCGATCTCGGATGATACCGATGACACTTTGCTCGCTCGCTTGATCCGCTACTTGGAAAAACAAAGGTTCTCCCATGCCGCGTTTGATCACTTCTTGCAACTTGCAGACACGAATGCTCTCGAGCCCATGACAAGAAATATCGCTAACACTATTATTTAAAGAAAAACATATCATGGGGTAAAATCATGAATCTGGGTGTCTATTTTCCTTGTTTTTTGAGAAAATAAAATATATTTTCAGAAGTTTTTTAACTTCCGGTAAACAAAAGTATTTTTTACAATAAAAAAAAAACTTGTCATGAATTTTGTTAGCTTTCTATTGATTTTTTTTATAATTTTTTATTGACATTTGATATGTTAATTTAATGATTGTTTGGCAATATGTTCCTTAAAAATGAAGGCACTAATAATGAGTTATGTTTATTGATGTCAATTTACTCATTATCAAAATTTTTTATTTATGAAAAACAAAATATGTTTCAACAATCCAAATAGACTCTATTAAAGTATGACTATGCTTTTGAAGACAACAGATGAATATTACAATTACTACAATTTTTTGAATTTGACCAATCTGAAAAAGTTGCATATCTTAAACATGTTTAGATTGACACCATGTAATTGCCTTAATTTTTATTTAAAAGTAAAAATCTAAACATACCCTTTAAAAGAGGACAATGAAAGGTTCTACAATATAAATTTTCCATAATTTTTTACTGTGTATTATTACAGATATTGGTTTTTTATTTTACTGAATCATTACGTGATCTAAAAATAATATGCAAACATGTTTTTAAAAAATTAACTAAAATTACTAAAAAACAATTAAATTGAATACAAATTGTATCAAATGAAAGTAGATTCAATTCTGAAAATGTCGGTACTAGTTATGAAACCAGACTCATAGTATTTGAAGGAGTCTGCTCCTTCCCAAGTTCGAGTAAGCTGAAGTAAACACATAGTATTATGAAAAGAGCCATAGTTACAGTTTTTCGGCTGAAAGTTAGTTTTAACGGAAAAAATAACTTTCGGCCAAAAATCAGTTGTTCGGTCGAAAAGTGGAAAACAAAAATATCCGTTGGCCTAAAAAAAAATAGGGGGATGTGACGTTTCAGCACAGAACACGACGTTTCGACATAGAAACATATAAATTGTTTCGACCAAAATCTTATTATCACATTTGTACACACACTCACTCTGCATTTTCACTATTTTGGCTTTCTTGGGCAACACTTTCACTATTTTTCAATTTTTTGGGCAATATTTTCGCTATTTTTTAGTTTTTGGAGCAACATTTTCACTTTTGTTTTTAGTTTTTGGAGCAACAATTTCGCTATTTTTTCACTTTTGGGGGCAATATTTTCTAAATTGAATATTTTCTTCAACAATTTTGTTGTAAGTGGAGGTTTTAATAAGCAATTTCTTCCATTATCAAAGAGGTTTTATTTTGAAGGTAAGTTTTCTTAAACAATTCCTTTCAAAGTCTATAATTTTTTAGAATAAATTTTGTCATAAGGAAGTTTTTCTCAAGCAAATTTTTTCAAAATCATTTTTTTTAACTTTTGTTTAACATCAATTTTTTTATCCAAAATTTCTTTTAAAGCAAATTGGTTTATTGAACAATTTTTTCCAAATTATTTAAGTTATGATTTTATTAAAACCTTTACAGATCGAATAACCATGGGAAACAAAATGGAGCAGAAGAGAAAATATGATCATACTTAGGATGACACTTGTCGTATAGAACAGACAAAAGAGAACTATAGAAGAAAGAAACAACTAAGTGCAAATATTGAAAGAACAAGTGATAATGTAATCAGATATTTGCATCTTGATGTTCAACAACAAGAAATCGAACTAGGTATGCATACATATTATAGATAATGTTTAGAATTCAAAAAAATATTGTTTAATATAATTGATTGTAAGTTGAAATTTATATTTTGCAAAAAATAGAAATATATTTGTCTCATAACATTGATGAAGTTGGTGAAACCGAAAATGAAGCATAAATCCACACACACACACACACATACGAGATTTCAGCACTTGTAGATTTTAATTAAGTTATGATTACTCGTTTAGTTTTCTAATAAATCTAATTTAAATTTGTATATTTTTATACAATGTTTATTTGAAATTTTTATGCTTACAAATTAGAAAATTGAATCTATGTTAATTTCAAGTGCTTTTAAATTTAATAGATTTAATTTGTGTTTCTAAATTATATTGAAATTTATTTTCAAGTTGAGAGCTCTTGTAGAAAGAGTTAACGAGGAGCTGAAGAAATCGCAAGCTAGGGTTTGACAGTCGCGGTTTCAACAACATACATAATGGTTACCAAAGGGGGAGGGAATGACACCCCATCATACAAGCAGGTAGTGGTGGATAGGGGGAAAGGCCCACGAGGCATTGGTTTCAAATAACCATTGATGAGAACCTCGGGATCAGGATCGAAAAAGAACTAGGAGAGCAACCCAGAAAAAAGGGATCGTGTGGGGGAGGAAGCCAGAGAAACCCAGAAGGTTGCACAGGAACCAGCGAACCCCAGAGGGAAAGATGGGTGTAGCCCATGTAAACCTAAAACAACAATTATACCCAAGGTTATACTAGAAGACCCACAAACACAACTCTATCGGTACCAGATGAAGACGCATGCACTAATATTCAAGTTCATGGGGTTGTGGCCCACAAAAAGAACGCTACAAAACTGGATAAAATATCAATGGAAGCCAAGTGGAGAAGTGGAACGCCACCTGGGTTCGAAAGGATTCTTCACAGCAGTCTTCATGAACCTGTAGGACAGGGACAAATTATTTGAGGTGGGGGGAATACTTCCACGCCTCAGCAGGGTTGTACATGCGATCGTGGAAGAAAAATTTCTCCTAGAGAAAGAAACCTTTAAAAAATTCCCATTCTTGATGCAGTTTTACTCCTTACCGCTAGACTACTGGTTGTCATCCACCTTTGAAGAAATCGGGAAAAAACTTGGAAAATATGTTAAAACATCGGAAGAAGCCCTAAAAGGGAGATATACATCCTATGCAAGGATCTGCATAGAGATGGATGTGTCGGGGGCACTCCCAGAAGCCTTAAGCCTAGAATTCAGGGATGAGGAATGGATACAAAGCATCGATTATGAGTAGATCCCATTTAGATGCAAAAGATGCCATGAAAATGGACACTTAATCAGAGAATGTTCGCTCAATAAAAAAAAAGAAATGGAAAACACCAAATCACAACAAGATGAGGACAGTTTTGTAAAACCGAACCACAAAAACAAAGAAAAAAAGAAACCAAGAAAATCCCCAACAGAAAACAACCCAGAAGCCAGGACTAGACAAGAAGGAAGGGACTAGGCTAACCAAGGGGAAGAAGGAGGAAAGGAAAATACAAAATCTAGAGTAGCTAGGGAGAAAGCAACTCAGGAGAACATCGATATTCTAGGAAATAAGAGAGAACAGGGAGGTAGTGCAAGTCCGGTGGAAGGAGGAATCAAAGACACCAACACCCCAATGCAAGAGACAGATGTAAATTTAGAGATGACACCAAGCGAGGTAGGAATGAAATATCCTAATCTCTAAGACATTGTGGAAAGGGAAGGAATATATCTCCTGAACATCTTGGAGCAATGGAAAAAGCAGGGAGTAGACAATGTACCAACAAAGCAACTAGATCGTATCCAATACATTTTCCTACTAAGGGAGGAAGAAAAATACAGAGGGATCAAGTGTATGCACGACAAGATAGTACACATGGGAATCAAAGCAGGCGAGGGAAACCCACAATATTCATCCAAGCAGACGAGGCAGAAGAAAGGCAGGAAATCAAATAGCGTAGCCCTACAAGAACTCGGAGCCCTATTGTTAAATTCAAGTAAGATAAAAAATATCTTTCCCAAGTCCCCCCCACATGTTTAAATGAATATTATAACATGGAATATAATAGGCCTAAATAACCCATGAAAGCAAAGAATCCTTAAAAATAGACTGAGGAAGGAACAACCCGACCTCTGTTTCATTCAAGAGACAAAATGCATTGTAGATATAATGGAAAAAATCAGTAAAAACATTAGAGCAAGTACCATAGGTTGGATGTCTAAGGCCAACATATGGCAGGAGGTATACTCACCTTATGGAACCCACAATCAATGAAGCTACTAGCAGCTGAAGCTATGAGACACACACTCTCGGTTAACATGCAAATTACAGGTAACACTGAGGCGATTCTATGCACCAATGTGTATGGTCCCCAGAGGTTGGAGGAAAAAAGGAGAATTCTCTTAGACCTAGAAAATCTAAAGGCCAGATCCTGCAACCTCCACTAGATCCTGGTAGGGGACTTCAACATAATCATGACACTTGCAGAGAAAAAAGGGGGCACCAAGAGACTGGATAGAGATGCAGAGGAATTCTCAGATTTCATTGATACAATGGAGATGGTAGACATCAGAACCAGTAATGGCTAGTTCATCTGGAATAACAAACGAAGCAATCACTACCAAGTAGCTACAAGTCTAGATAGATTCATGGTGTCATAATCCATCATTTTGCAGTGACTAACCTTAGATTGCATCATCTTTCTATGGGGGGGGTTCAGAACATTGGCCGGTCCAATTGGAAGAAAACTTCCAAACCACTATGAAGAACAAACCTTTTAGATTTGAGAAATTTTGGATTGAACATCCCACCTTCAAGGAGCACATTAACCAATGGTGTCGGGAGGAATTATCATATCAAGGGACAAGTATGTTCAAACTTTATAAGAGACTCAAGTACATCAAACATAAACTCAAAGAGTGGAACAAGGAAATATTTGGGAACATAAACCAAGAAAAAAATATATCGAGGATAGAATGAGGATACTCTAGGAACTCTGCATAGACGAGGGTTACATAGAGGATCAGAAAAGAGAAGAGATCCAAATGACCCAGGAATGGGAAATAAGATGCCAACAGAAAGAAACTCTCTAGCGCTAGAAATCCAGAATCAGGTGGCTAAAGGAAGGGGAGAAGAATAACAATTTTTTTCATAGAACCACCATTGCAAGAAGAACCCACAAAAAAATCCTGAAGATTAGGGATCAAGATGGGATCGAAAGAGAATCCCACAAGGAAATTGAAAATACACTGGTTAGCCACTTCCAGGGGATAGCCCAGGAACCCAACCAAGACAGAACTGAGGCCATACAAAGGATAAATCAACACATCCTTAGGTTGGTCACAGAGGAACAAAATATCAATCTAAACAAACCCATAACAAAGGAGGAAATTGCCGAAGTGGTCTAGGAAATTCCCAATGGAAAGGCCCCAGGCCCAGACGACTTCACAGTGGAATTTTTCAAATCCTCCTGGGAAGTGGTTAAACATGATGATTATGGGGTGGTGGAAGAATCTAGACGTTCAGCGTTTGTCTTGAAAGCATTAAATTCCACAATGATCACTCTAATCCCAAAAGAAAATGAAGCAAGGACCCTAGATCTCTACAGGCCAATAGATTTATGCAATGTTGTTTACAATATAATCTCCAAAGTCATAGCCAATAGACTGAAACCACTCTTACCCACATTGATTTCATAGGAGCAGGTGGGTTTCGTAGAAGGAATACAAATATTGGATAACATCATCCATTCCCATGAACTTATACACGCGCTAAAAATGCAAAGGAGAGGGGGGATGATAATCCAACTTGACCTGGTGAAGGCTTACGACAATATTAGCTGGCACTATATAGAAAAAACATTGGAAGCCTTTGGGTTTGAACAACACTGGATCAAGTGGATTGTCAATCTAGTCTCAACGACAAGCTACTCTCTCCTAATTAATGGAGCCCCAACAAAACCCTTCTGGCCTTCGAGAGGCATCAAACAAGGAGACCCATTGTCCCCCTTCCTGTTCATTCTGATGATGGAAGGGCTCAACAAAAGAATAAATGCACAACTACAGCAGGGGAACTAAAAGTAATCAAACCCTTCGAAGATTGTTTAACCTCCACACACCAACAACTCGTTGATGACACCCTACTCCATGGCACACCCACGGTCAAGGAAGAAAAAACCTATAAAATAATATTAAAAGACTTTGGGGAAGCCTCAGGGGTGGAGATAAACCACTCCAAATCCATGATCTATTTCTTCAACACTAATCTTGCAATCCAAAGAAACCTAGTCAACATTCTGGGGTTTCAATGCAAAATGCTCCCAACGAAATACTTGGGAATTCCACTGACGGACAGATCTTGCAAAATGGCAACATGGGAAGGAGTGATCAACAAACTACAGGAGAGGGTAAAAAATTGGACTTACAGAGCTCTCAACTTGGTAGGGAGGCTTATCCTTACCAAAGCGGTCCTACAATAAATTTCAGCATATACAATGTCAGTGTTCCTTGCTCCCAAAGGAATACTACAAAAGATAAGATCCATTCAAAGATATTTCCTATGGAGAGGTACTGAAAACAAAAATAAATGGGCCCTGGTAGCCTGGGAGAAGGTTTTTTGACCAAAAGGCAAAGGCATCCTGGGGTTACAAGACCCACAAGTAACCAATGAATCCTACGAAGCAAAACTCTGGTGGATATGGGTCAAGGACAAATCAGTACCATGGGAAAACCTCTGGAAGGCCAAGTATGCTCCGAACATCAATGGTCAAGACCGAATTCGACTCATGGGCACAAGGGAGGGATCATCCATCTGGAATCTCACCTGCAACAAGAACGCGATTCATAAATACATCTTTTGGGAAGTCAGAAATGGTCAAACTACCAGATTCTGGGAGGACGCATGGCAACAGGAACCCAGAATAGAAAATTCAGACAGGGAGGAGCTCCAATAGGAAATGACTATGCAAGGAAAAAAAACAATCCATCACTACTGGAAGCCAAGAAATTATAGCAACATATGGAGGACCTGGGACAAACTCAATCCACAAAATAGAGACCGTATCACAACTCTAGCAAAAGAGGTGGAAGATGAATTGGGGAAAAGGAAAATTGCAATCTCAGAGGATGAGGACCAATTAAGGTGGGGAAGGGAAAATGGTGGGGAATTCAACTTAAAAGAATCATGGTTTTACATCGTGGACTAGGATCAAAAGGACCTGACGCAACAGTGGGGAAAGATCTGGAGTAGCCCCCAATGGCCAAAAATCAAAATGTTCAAATGGTTAGTCCTCCACAAACGATTTGTAACCTGGGAAAACCTCAGGAAAAGGGGTTATATAGGCCCTTCTCATTTCCACCTCTGTTAAGCTAAGGAGGAAACAACCAATCACCTTCTATATGAGTGAAGTTACACAACAGAGCTATGGGATTGGGCAACAGGAATCTACCACCAGTCCAATAGAATCTGGGGAAACATTAGCGCAACCATCAACAATTGGAATGAGAGATACAAAAAAAATGAAAAGGTGAACCTCTGTTGGAACCTAACATCGGGGATGATCATCTGGGAAATATGGAAGGAGAGGAATCGGTGCATCTTCAGGAATGAAAGCCTAGTAGAAGGAAAGCTCAAGGATGCAATTATCTCACAAATACGAGAAACAATGCAGAGCTGCAACTGCAAGAAGGAAACAATGCAAATCACAGATCAAGACTCCCGCATCCTGGAGTTTTTTCACCTAAAATACGGGCACAATAGCACAACGATAGGGCAGGATCTGCAACTCCAACTAGGAGACCACAACTGGACCCCCCCTCCATTAGGGTTCCTCAAATTAAATTTTGATGGGGCGGCAAAAGGAAACCCAAGAGTGGTAGGGATGGGAGGGGTGATCAGAGACAGTGATGGTAACATCATCTAACTGTATGCTAGGAGTATGGGAAACTCAACCAACAACACAGTGAAATTTGGAGCCCTAGAGCTTGTCCTTGAAATCCTAAGGCGCTAAAGGATGAAAAACATTATCGTGGAAGGTGACTCCACCCTGGTCATCAATACGACGAAGAGACTCCATAATGGTACTAGAGTGGGAAATTTTAAGAGACACTGGCACCTAACTCTCTCCCTACAGAAAATCCAGGGGCATCTAAAAACTTGGAACACAGTGGAGTTGCGCTAGGTCCGCAGGTCAGCGAATGTCCTGGAGGACAGACTATCCAACGAGGGGGTTGGAAAGGAAGGTTCAGAACTAGACACAACCTGGATTAGTCTCTTGAATGAATAACTCATAATAGACTGCATCCACCTAGCAACAAAATACAGTGAAAGCAAGTTAAGCAAGGAAGGTCACATTGAGAAGGGAAGTGAAAGGCCTGGTGGCAGGAAAGTAGGACCCAGGAAGGATATGACTGTCAAACACTTGATCACCAATGACCATGAAGGATCAACATAAACAACCATCGGGGGTACAACAACAAGACCCTTGCGACAAAAAGAATTGCAGGGAAATCACATGGTAAAGTACAGACGACAAACCGCATCAAACAAGTGATGTAAGGAATGAGGGAGTGACATGGTTCAAAATCGATCCTCCATGCCAAAGTACAGGTATGAATATTAGCATAGTAGGATCTCAAGTGAGCAGGGGAAGGGATCCGCACAAATATAAAGGACAAGTCATCATGATCATATGAGCCGCCACCAGGAAAAAGGACAAGAGGGATCACCACTATGGACGAAGACATTATTGGAAGGAAAATATCGCAGTAGGAGAAGATCAATAAGAGGAAAGAAAGAAGGAATAGACGCAATCAAAAGGAGCACAACTGCAGGGGATACCACAGATACAAGGGCAGGGAAAGGAAGAATCCCTGGGAAGTGAGGTATAGGCTGAGTAACCAGCAAAGGAGCTGTGACAGACCAAATGGGATGGTGAGAATGAAGCGCACACAGAGGAAGAGGAATCTCCTTGGAAAGGATGTTTCGAATAGTCCACGACGGGTGTCAAGAATGGAGAAGGCAGAAAAATATGTGGAGGGCACCTTCCAAACTCTAGTTGCACCGAAAGGAAAAGCGGCCATCACCTGCTGGGAAAAGGAAATCAAAGAAAAACACGAAGGCAAAGCTTGGGATGCACTAGAACAGTAAGTGGATTGGGTAACCGATTCAGGGGCCATGCAACCCAGGTAAACCCTCTACCATAAAATAGTGGAGATGGCAAGGCTAACGAAGATGATGATCAACAATGTGAGTTCGGAAATGGAAGAAGCCAAACGGGAGGATAACACGGATCACAATAAAATGTTGGACAAAATCCCGAGTCGCCTCAGTATCCTGGAAACTATTACCAAACTGTTAGTTCAGGTCGAGAAGGATCATAAATCCAAGATGGAGTGGTTAGTTGCTCAATTTCACCTCTATCTGCGCTATGTCCATCACATGGACATCACACCAGTCGATGGACACAGAGCGCCATACCACATCAAGAAGACTCGCACGATCTCCCAGGAGGATAACAAGAACCGAGCGGATTACGGGAAGAAACACATCATTGTCCTAGACGAGTGAATGGTTAGTTGAATGGTTAGTTCGACCACTAGCCTCCTGGGCCTAGTGCGTAGTCTCTGCGTCTTCTTTTTTTATGTTTATGTTGCTCTTCCTTTTCAAACTGGTTATGGTGGGACTAACCTCGTTTCCCCTAGTGGCAGACTAGTCCCACCCCTCGTATATATTAGTAAGAGCAACTTGGGAACCCCTAGTCTAGTTTCCTACTAGGCAGGCCAGGAGGTCCCCCTTTTTTGTATCATAATCTTTTTTGCAGTAATACAACTTCTTACACTCACTTACAAAAAAAATAAAATCATATTGAAATTTATGCAGGTGATATAAACATTGATGATGAAATGTTAGATAATGTTGATACTGAAAAATTTGGGGGACAAAAAACCTAACCATTATATACGATATCACGTTGAAAATATTTATGATAAATATTTTAAAAATGAATCAGTAGCAACACAAACTCAAATTTTGAGAGGTCTGATAAGGTCGAAAAAGTTAAAAGAAGCTACATCATTATTGGGTATTCAAAAAACGACAAAAGATAGAAAAGTGAAACATAGTTCCTTGGAAAATATAGCAGATGCATTAAAATCTTTTGGAAAGTCTAGAAAAAAAGATGTCAGTGTTGCACGTAGAATAATACAAACAACAATTGTTTCATCTAGAAATGTAAAAGAGAATCTTACACAACATATGGAAAAAGTGATGGGAACCTCAAGAAAAACACTATACAAACATATAAAATTATGATTGCAAATAGATGAAAATGACGAACTTTCTTGTTGAACAATTATTTGTAGACACCCTTACAAAAGTAGACTTGCAAAAGATGATAAAACTAAGGCCCATGAATATTGGTTTGAAAATTATTGTGTTTTACCAAATGTGAGGGATGTGTTGCGATGAAGTAAATATGAAGAGCATCCAAAACATATATTAGAAATGACACAAATATAATTTTTCAATAGGTTCAAAGATAAATACATTGAAGTTAAAATTTCCATCAATACATTTATGCAACAAAAATCATGGTATGTTAAAGCCATAATTGTTTGTGACACTTGTTGTTGTTGTTATCATGTGTAATTTGAGTTATATTACAACACTTTTCTTGATTTTGGTAAAATGTTTTGGGAAAGTTCACCTCCTCCTTCCACAATCTGTGCCTTTATATCCCAAATACTATGTGAAAGAGAAGGTGTTGAATTATTTTACCAAAAAAATGTGTAGGTGGAAAGAAATGTGATCACTATGGAAATCTAGCTTTATTTCACTCCAAGTATAATATTGATATGAATGATCAGTCGTTGTCCAATATAATAGTGAATAGTAAATATATCAATATATCAATGTTACTGCTCCAAATTCCTCAAATGTTATTTCCAAAAGGATTGATTTGCAAGTGGATAATATCTTTGTGATAGTTTTTTTAAAGAAGTTTGAAAACGAAATTTATAAATACACCAAAAAATTGCATAGAGCTCGATGGTAATACCTACAATTCAAACAATC
>ML858947.1:13800-25878 GCA_009831015.1 Picea engelmannii | reverse complement strand
GAGGAGCAGGTGAAAGTTGAGAACAATAATCATCATCATCCAGTGTAGTTTAAACATTTCATGTTTTTGACTATTTTCAGTAATTGTCATTGGAATCTGGTTATATAATTGTTGGTGAAATTGCAGTTTTTCATTGTTTGAATTGTAGTTTTAAATGCATAGATGAATACAGTGCTTTGAAAAACTCATATAACACTTTGATTATACATATTTAACAATTGAAATCTGCGATTCCAACAATTTCTAACCTAAACAAAATTAACATAAAATGATCTCAAACATATAACATATAACAAAATTAACCTAAAATGATCTAAAACATATAACATTTAATTTAAGTCATAGTCATAAACATCTTATTATAGAGCATTAAAAGTTACCATGAAGTGGTTTATATGCCATGTGATTTGAAGTAATGCTGGTTGAGATGATGTATATGCTGTGGAATTTGAATTACTTCATATTTGATAGCATATATACCACTTCAAACAACATTTAATATATATTATTTCAAACAGCATTTAAGTAAGGTATAAATATATTAATGATTTGATTAATGTGACCACCAAACATTACAACTCTCACCCCTAACAAACTTCATAACCACTCTGCACAAATAAGCTTTTAAATTTATTATCCAAATAAATTTAAAAAAATTAAAATATTTAAATAAAAAATTGTAACGAAAACAAATATTTAAATAAAACATTGTTAATTTTTCCTGAGACTGAGTGTAACTGCGTATATGTGATTTCTATCCACACACGATAAAAAGTAGGTAAGCAAGCGACTCACACAATATAACCTATCTTGGCAGGAATAATCATTTGAGTCAACTTACCATGCCGGTATCAACAGAACTAAACTTTTTTATGGGCATAGAATAGGATAGGGAATTTGATAAACATGTAATGCCTCCGGGTAGAATTTAGGAATACTATACTATTGGTGATTTACCACACCTAAAATATGAGCCACCCACGTAAGCTCCATAGCCACCCCAACCTTGTTTCATTGGTCCACCAAACTGTGCGAATGCTTTTCCTACCCGAATGCAGAACGAATATAAGCACTAAATCTCCAACCCAGTTTAAGTATTCAAAGTCAGAAAAGAGATTGGTGAAATGGCCAGTTTCATGGATTAATGCAGAATTCAAAAACTCATGCCAAGGATACATGCCTATATTCATATAGGAATTATGTAAATGTGGAACATTTATTTTATTAAATTTAGATAATTTTAGTTTTTTTTAAGAAAAATAAAAAATATTTATTTAACTTAAAAAATAAGGTTTCTAAAGTGTAAAATTTGATTTAGAAGTATCAATTTCAAACTCCAAAATTTCACTTTCACTTATTTTGGAACTAGATTTTGCAGTTTTTGAATTCAATATCAATACTTTTGAATGAGGATTTTGCAGTTTTGAAAAACAATATTATTATTTTAAGAATCTCATTTTGCACTTTGAAAACTAATATTGGAACTTTATGAGCCTGAGTTTGTATTTTTAAATATGATATTAAGCACTTTCAAAATACTTTTTTTAGTTCACAAACCCTAATTTCACACTTAATTTTCAATTAAAATCACATTTAATCTGTCCCATTCATGACTTTTAAAGTTGGTTACATATCATCTCCCAGTACTACTAACTTATTACTCATAAAAACATTGTTACACATATAGGTATTCACAAAAGTAAGTAATTATATTATCTAACCAATCAGCTTCATGTTTTTAACAAAATATCCCATATCACTAACACCATTTAGGTGTAGCAAGGCCATAATTGATCCAATAAATATGTGGCATTCACATGGTCCCAATTCTATCCTTCTAACATGTTTTTATTTTGAATCATCTACAATGGCCATCTTTCTACCTTCATAAGCACCTTTCAAGATCTTCCAAACTTTATTTAAATGTTTGATATATACATATGGATTCCTCACACCAATATAACTCTTTCTTGGTATGGTGACACAGCTGTTTTGTATTAGTATGGCTTTAAATTTCTCTATTTTCAATTGTATTTTGTCAAATAAAAATGGAAAAAAATCATTTACATTTTTTGGTTGTGTAGATAATCATAAACCAATCTCAAAAATATTGAAGCAATATTCAAATTTTGTCTAAAACAAAGCATATAAAATAATCTTTGTATACATATAAAATAATCTTTGTATTTTTATCAATTTTTAGATTTCTTCATAATGTTTTGTTTTGTAATGATTTTTTATGAATGACATGTAATAACACTTCTTTCATATCCAATATAATCAACTACTTGTTTAATAAAAAAAAATTGTAAGAAAGAAATACTACAAATAATTTATTTAATATTTCCATTTACACATTGCAAAAATTGTAGGTATAGTTATTTCAAATATAGTATGAAAATTTTCAAAAAAACATCATCACTTTCATAGTTCTATTCATATTCTTTTGTAAATAACAATGGTTTCATTCTATTTTTTGCGTAACGATTATTAAAGTAAATGTAATTATGATCAAAGAACACACAATTTTTTTTTATCTCTCTTTTATATGAACCATAAAATGTCCAACTTAATCAAAATGTAAAGAATTTTTCCTATCTATTATCTTATAAATTTTAACTTTTTTAACCTCATGTTTGGATGACACTCCACTTGATTCAACAATAAACACTACATTATCAAATGCTCAACTTGATAGCATTTATAAAGATGTTATATTTTGAAATAACTACGACTTAGTTCCACATGAAATATCTAAGCCTTTAGGTGAAATAAATGTGCTTACTATGTGGTTCTAAAATTAATTATTTTTTTTTAATATGATTTTTTGAATTCAATATCTAAATATTGGTAAATAAAAAAGTGGTATATTTTATGAGACTAACAATCTTCATATGAATAATAGGTAGGTTGTCTCTTTCCAATTCAATTATTCATCAATATATATTTTACAATTCCTACTTAAAAATATTTTAAATAATTCCTATAAAACAAAAAAAAAAATACAATTTTACGATTCTCTTTGACATATTGGATGTAACAACTACATATGTTACATTTACTAAACACATAAAGAAAACATAAGACACATATATGCTTTCCTACTTGAATGCAAAACGAATATAAGCACTAAATCTCTAACCCTCTTTAACTATTCAAATTTAGAAAAGAGATTGGTGAAATGGCCAATTTGATGGATTAATATAAAATTTAAAAACTCATGTCAAGTATGGTTGACTCAATATAAATATGGAATATTATTTCATTAAATTTAGTTAATTTAAGTTATTTATAAAGATAAAAATATATATATGTTTTTTTAAAGTTTAAAATTTGGGTTTATGAAGTGAATTTTATTTTAAAAGTGTTAATATTAAATTTTAAAAATTCACTTTCATTATTACTATATAAAACTATATTTTAGACTTTTTGAATTCAATATCAACACTTTTAAATGTTAATTTTGTAATTTTGAAATCTAATATTATCACATTAAGAAACTCATTTTGCACTTTTGAAAACTAATATTAAAACTTTATGAATGTGAGTTAACATTTTAAAATATAATATTAAGAATTTTTATAATCCTTATTTTTACACTTCACAAACCCTAATTTGACACTTAAATTCCAATCACAATAACATGTAATTTATATCATTGATATATTTTAAAGTTGGTTACATATCACCTCAATATAATACTAAATTAATCACACAATTGAATGTATAAAAAATGGAATAACTTATTAACCATAAAAACATTGTTAAGGGTATAGGTATTGAGAATAATAATTGATTAAATTATTTAACAAATTAGTTTCATGTTTTTAACAAAGTATTTCATATCACTAACACCATTTAGTGGTAGAAAGACCATAATTGACCTAATAAATATGTGTCATTCACATCGTCACAATTGTGTCCTTCCAACATAATTTTCTTTTGAATCATCTACAATCACCATGTTTCTAGCATCATAAGCACCCTTCAAGATATTCCAAACTTTATTTAATTGTTTGGCATATACATATAGATTCCCCACACCAATATAACTCTTTCTTAGTATGGTGTCACAATTCGTTTATATTAGTATGACTTTAAATTTTTCTATTATCAATTGAGTTTTGTCAAATAAAAATAGAAAAAACTCATTTACATTTTTTTTTGTTGTGTAGATGATCATACTAAGGAAATACTCAAATATTCTCTAAACCGTGAACATATAAAATAATATTTGTATTTGTATGAATGTTTAGATTTATTGTTAATGATTTGTGTTGTAATGATCTTTTATGAATTACATGTTATAACACTTTTTTTATATATAATATAGTCAACAACTTGTTTAATAATCTTGTATCTACAAAAAACTAAATACAACAAATAATATATTTAATGTTGTTATTTGCATATTGTAAAATTATTCGGCATATTTATCTTATGTAAATTTGCAAAAACATCATTATTTATTTACATAGTTTCATTCATATTCTTTTTTCAATAACAAAATTTTCAATTTTTTTTTAACCAATAACCAATTACTAAAAAAAAGGACAATTATCATAAAAAAAAACACACAAAATTTTCGTTTATATCTCTTTTATATAAACTATTAAATGTCCAACTTGATCACAATGTAAAGGAATTTTCATGACTATCCTTTTATAAATTTTAAAGTTCTTAACGCCATGTTTAGATGATACCCCACGTGATTTAATAATAAACACGAAATTATCAAATGCTTAACATGATAGCATTTAGAAATAATGTTTTTTTATTCTGAAATAACTAAGACGTAGTTCCACGTGAAATACCTATGCCTTTAGGCGAAGTAAATGTGCTTACTATATGGTTATAGAAATTTTGATTTTTTTTTAACAAATGGTATATTTTCATCATACTAATCAATCTCCATATGAATAATAGGTACATTGTCTCCTTTCAATCTAATTATTCATTTCTATATAATAGAAAAACCTACTTATAAATCTTTGAATAATTCCTAAAAAAAATAGGATTATTTTACAATTCTCTTTGACATATTGGGTGTAGCACCCATATATGCTACATTGATTAAACACATAAACAAAACATAATTCCAAGAGATATATATGTTTTTCCTACTCAAATGCAGAACCAATATAAGCACTAAATTTCTAACCCTATTTAACTATTCAAATTTAGAAAAGAGATTGGTGAAATGGCCAATTTCATGGATTAATGTAGAATTGAAAAATCATGCCAAGGATTGATCACTCAATTCATATTGGAATTATGTAAATTTAGATAATTCGAGTATTTTATAAAGACAAATAAAAACAAAATTTTTTTTTGGAGTTTTAAAGTGTAAATTTGATTTCAAAAGTATACTCAAAAATTGCGCTTTCATTATTGTTATTTTTGGAACTAGATTTTTCACTTTTTGAATCCAATATCAACACTTTTGAATGAGAATTTTGCATTTTTGAAACAAAATATTATCACTTTAAGAATCTCATTTTGTACATTTGAAAACTAATATTGGAACTTTATGAATGTGAGTTCCCATTTTGAAATATGATATTAAACACTTTTAGAATGTGTTTTTTTTCACTTTTTTTTTTGTAAGTGAGTGTAAGAGCCCGTATTACTAAAAGAGGGTTATGATACAAAAAAGGGGGACTCACTGGTTTGCCAAAAAGGAAACCAGGCCAGAGGTTCCTGAGTTACACTTTTTGAAATAAACAAGGGGTGGGACTAGACTGCCACCATGGGAAACTAACCCAATCCTACCATATCCATTTTTTGAAAAGCTAAACACAACAGACATGAAAAAATAAAAATTGAGACTCACACTAGACTGACTAGACTGACTTGACAATAGACTAACCAGACACTAGTCCAGGACAATGATGTGTTTATTTCCTTCATCTGCATGTCCCTTGTTCTCCTTCTTCTAGGAGATCATGCAAAGCTTTATGTGATGGTGATTCATTTATGTCAGCTGGCATGATGTCCATGTGGTGGACATAGCACAGGTAGAGGTGAAATTGAGCAGCCATCCTCTCCATCTTGGCTTTTTGGTCCTTCTTGACCTCAGCTAGCAGTTTGGTAATGGTTTCCAGACTGTTGAGGCGACTCAATATTCCGTTCAACAATTTCTTGTGTTCCTTGTTGTCCTCAAGTCTGGCATCTTCCATTTCCGAGCTCACTTTTCCGATCATCATCTTTGTTAACCACACCATATCCATCGTTTTGTGGTAGAGGGTTTCCCTAGGTTGCATGGCACCCGGGTGAGTTACCCAGTCTGTTTCCTGAGTTAGAACATCTCATGCTTTTTCCTTGTATTTTTCTTTGATTTCCTTTTCCCATCGGGTAATGGTCGCTTTTCCTTTCGATGCAACAATAGTATGAAAGGTGCCCTCCGCATCTTTTGCCTCCTACTCCATCCTTAAGACTCATCGAGGACTGTTCAGAGTTTCCTTCCCTAAGGAGTTTCTTTTACTATGTGTTCACTTCATTCACACCATCCCGTCCAGCCTATGGCAGCTCCTTTGTTGGATTCTCAAACTGTTCCTGTCTACACAGGGGTTCCTCCTTTCCCTACCATTGTATCTATGGTAGCACCTGCAGTTGTGCTCTTCCTATTTGCATCTATTTCTATTGTTTCTTCTCTTATTGAACTTCCCTTGCTTCGGGCTCGTCCTTCCAATCATGATCTTCCTGTAGAGGTGAACCTTCCCATCATTTTTCCCCGTCACAGTACGTATGATCATGATGACTCGGTCGTTATCTCTATGCGGGGCCTTGCCCCTGATCACTTTATATCCTACTGTGATACTCCCCATACCTATTCTTTGGTGTGGTGTATCAATACTGTTCTGTGTCAATCCCTCTTGCCTTACTATAACATTCCGCTCTGGCGCACTGAGTGAACTTATTCTTTGAGGACACTTTCTTGCAAGTGATCCAGATTTTTATGCTATTGAAACATTTGATTTTGATTATGAGGTGTTATGGGTTGATGACATGTTGTTTTACTGCATTGACATAGACAGGTGCTATTGACTTAGTTTTACTGAGTGCGCAGGATTTTGTACCTCGAGGATGCAGAGGCATCGATGGAACCCCTTGGACTCTGGATCGAGTCAGGGAGTGTATCATTGGTGTTTGATTGTTTTACTGTGATATTAGTACATATGATTATATGATATGATATGGATATATTCTGACATGATTCGTTGATGATGCAGGATGACAATAGCTTGCCAACCAGAATCACATGTGGAGTAAACAGGTCACGCACAACTACCAAAGATGTTGAGGGAGAGGTTTGGACAACAACCCTACCACGACCTACTATCACTCTTGTCGTGGCTCAAACTGTAGGTTAACGTTTACCTAGTTCGAGAGGACCCATGATGCCCACAGCCTTCCAGAAGTTCACCTGGCGGAGTTTTGACTCCAGGGGTTTTTGATGTCTACCAAGTCAGTCAAGAGGCAACTGGCACCCTTGGAGCATGTGGTGCGTTCTGAAGGGCACGTCGCACAAGGGAAACAGATTAAGACGAGTGGCACCCTTGGAGCACCTAGTGTGTCCTGAAGGGCATTTTGTGTTGTTGATGATAGAGGAATGAACCTAGATGGCCTTAGGACGAATAACGTGTTAAGAATTAAAAAAAAAAAAATTCCCTAATAAAATGTCGCTTGCTACGAAAATTAAGGTCTAGGTCTAAATTATGCTAGTGGTAAAATTTTTATCTATTTTTATAAAAAAAAAATGATATATAAATATATATATTTATAAAAAAATAAAAATAAATAAAGAGTATGATCTTCGCTAAATCTTGTAACACAAAGGGAGTAAGAAATTTAATTGATTCATAAAAACATATGTTGGATTAAAATTTAAAAAGGGAATTAATCGTTTTATTATTTTATGATAATTTAAAATATATTAATTAAATGAGAAAAGGGAAAAAAGGGTTAATTTCCACACCTGACTTTTTGGGATTTCTAAATAAAAAGGGGAAGAGGGAAAATCTAAAATATTAGGAAACTAGGAAAAGCGAGAAACACAAAAAGAAAAAGGAAACAAAAAGGGGAAAGAAAAAAAAAACGGAAAGTCAAACTTAGTAAAGTATCTACCATTTAAGAGCTTTCTAATTTAAACTGAACTAGCAATTTAATAGTGGGGAAATTCATTAAAACCTGTAAGATAATTTGGGGACACCTAGGAGCGATTCTAGGAGTAACTCTAGGTGGGTGAGGGAAATAAAGATAATTAATTAATTAAAGAAATTAATTTATGGAGGAATGAAGGTGATGGGTGACACTTGTATAGGGATAGATTTTTAGGAGTTAAATTTTAAAACTTAATTAAACGATATTTTAGGAAAGTAAGGAACCACGAAACTCTATATAATGAAGGGAGGAGATGGAGGTTGGATTGTCTTCTTCTTGCATAACGTCACACTACAGAATTATCTACTTTACTGACTTAACTTGTGGTAGTTGGGATACCTAGCTCGGTGAGGAGTGGTAGCTCGGCCTTGCAAGGCAAGTTGGGAGCTAGTTGAAATCTCTAGATAGTGTGTGTGTGGCCCCTTTGCAGCTCGAGGGGATAAGGGGGAAGAAGAGTACCCTTTGCATTAGCTGGGAGGTACCGGTGAGGTCTCGTTGGCCAGCAAGCATGAGTTGCATGGAGCACGCGGGGTGTCCACTTAGAGTGAGCGATCAGGCAACGGTACGCTTTCTTCGTTGTATGGTAGATTGTTGTAGGATTTATGATTTGGAACTGCATGTTTATTTTGGGAAGGTAAACTGGTTGTCTAGATTCTTGACTAAATTTTTTAAGGTCTAGCTGATTGATTGATTGGTTTCCCATGACCTTCATTTCCCTGCATGTCGTGATCGCCCTGTGGTGTTGATTGTGACCCTATTGATTGTTTTTCCCTTCATCCCTAGCTCACCAGTCCTCTCCTGAGTAGTCAGCCAGGAGCCTGATCTACAGTCGTCACTTCGGCGTTAACAATCCTATGGATGTCAACGCCCTACTTTTCTATGCGATGATGGTGAGTGAAGGACGTTCATACCAGTCGTCTACCCTGTTGGTTGTTCTCATTGACTACGGTCATGGATTTTCTGGTGAAAAATTACCTTGTGCCTTGTTCATCTTCGTACCCTGCATTTTACTTATGCACCTAAATCATTGAGATGATTTTGCCTACGATTTCCCTCGTGTTGACAGTCCTTACCCTTGCTTGGCCTGTGATTTTTATGCCTTTAATTCATTTAAAAAAAAAATGTATTTCTTTTACTTTGTCTGCGTTTTGTTTGGTATCCATGTCTGTGTTTTTGTTGGGTACCCCAGGAGAAGGAAAAATGAATTTCTTATCCCTCGCTATGATTGTATTATGTTTGAGTGTAATAACTATTTCCTCATCAAACGTCACCTAGCTGCCTGCTTCTGTGTAAGGGTGTAAGGTAGAATTTTCGTTGACAAATTTGAGTATTGAAGAAGTCTATGGTGCCCTTGCTTAACCTATGTTTTTTTTTAAATTCTTATCCACCTAGTTATGCTACTCACTCATCAAAATATGCACATCCATATCTCACCTTGCACCTCCTCAAACTAAGCTAATTATGAATCCTGTATCTTCTTGCTTTTATCAACCACCAATATAAGATGGGTTTGGTCAACACCAATGGCTGCCTCCTACTCCGATATTATTGATAGTGTTCATTGTAGGTTAGCGAATTTTCTTGGTATAGAGAATGTGATGCAGGTACAATGAATAATCATTATAGCGATTGTTGTGTATAATGAATGTTTACTATGTAGTGAATATTCATTGTAGCAAATGTTTATGTGTGTATAGCAAATCCTTTTTACTTCTGGGAATTTTTAATCAAATGGTTAATCTCAACAAACTTACATATCCCTTCCTGCGCAAATTGCATTGATTTTAATATTGCCAATTAATGAACACGAATTGTTGTTAAGTAGCACAACGAATTTCCTTGAAGTTGTTTAAGTTTTGCTATTGGATGACCACATTTTTCCCCTTAATTGATGTCTGTGTTGTTGTTGGAATGAATGTGTCTTGCCATTTAATTTTGAGGGCGTCGCTATTGAATGGGCTCGAATTTCCACCAATTGTGTACTGCGTTTGCTGATGTGTGTAAAGCGTTTTCGTATTTCATTAATGACAAAAAATATAGAAATCCATTCTCGTGTATTTGGTACAGTGTTTTACCTATTTTTCAATGACAGGAATTATAAGAATTGAGTCTGGTGTTTTCTTTCCTGAACGTTGTCTCTGCAGTTCCATGGATTAAGTTTGCATTTATGTAATGAATTTTATTACTTAGATTTCCATTTTAAAAGACTGTATTATGTCCATGATTTACTGTCGGGCGTTTGGTTCTCACTGTGTTCCATTAAATGACCGCAACACCATTCCTATCTGGCATGTATGTGCAGCTATTTTTTTCCTGATTTTGAATGACTACTCCCTTTTTGTGGCTAGATAATAGCCTTCCCAGACATCTGGTTTAGTCATGGACAACATTTAATTAATTAGAACTACCTTTGTTAACATCCTTCAATGGAGCATAACCGTCTTCAATCGGTTTAGATAACCTTCCTTAATTTCAGACATTTCGTAATTTCTAATATATATTTATCAGTTACAAATTAACAGTATTAAATTTATGGTGGATTGATTATGATGTGCTACATTCTAGTTTATCCTTAATTACTGGGGACTATAACAATTATGTGTTTTTAGGTAATCCTTATAGTTATCCTTATCAAAGGAATGTGTATAATGCTATAATATATTAATCAAACAGAAAAATGAGAAGAAGAAATTACTTTTTCCTTTAAACTTAACACAGATTTCCTATTTTGTTCATGTATATGAGAATTCCTTTAGAGTTGAGAATTGTATCTATAATAGGAGGACATGTATTATTCCACTTTATGACAATTCTTATTTTTCTAGTATCATATTATGTAAGACAACCAAAGGACCCTAAGTTTAGCATTCACATATTAAAGTGTATTTATAGCCATATTCATTAATGACGAAATAACCTTATACTGATTAAATAACTTTACGCAATGTCAAGTAGTGTCCAAATTTGGAGTATTACTGACATCAACCAGAAAGTAGATGGAGGATAAGATGATTCACATACACAAATGTTTTAGGTACTCTTACTTCCCTTATGGTGTATACACTAGAAAAATTCTTGACTTTAACTATAAATAAATTGAACAAGGAATTTGTTCACCTCCAAGGACTTGGCTCGCGATTTCATGGACCATAAAAAGATTAAATTGTCTCAGAAGGAAGATTTGGGGGAATTTAAGTTATCATTGTTCACTCAAGAATTGTTTTCAACAATGATTGAACTAGTGATATTTTCAAAAATAAACTCAAGGTATGAGGGGAGATATATAAGAGTGAAGAGGCTTACACAACTCTAGGTTTCACAAAAACTTGCAAGCATGAGAAGTTTTTGTTGAACCCATCTTTTGGCTAGTGCCCTGTAAATAGAAGGGATGTCAAAAGGAGGTTTCTTGTGGTTTACCTCTGCCCCATGGCAGAAGTTGTCCTTTCCACCTATGACGGATAAAAAAAAACAAAAAAAACACAAGGATCAATTTTGTACTTCTGCTTTGCTTGTAGTGGTAAATGTGGGAACTTTACATATGGTATCAGAGCCAGGTTCAACCCGTGACCTGGGATCAGTACGACTTTCATTAATATGATTGGATTATATTATTTCTAATTGATTTGACTTGTATTCGTGCAGGTAACCAGGGTTAGAGGACGTCACAGAGGTAGATGACGGGGTGCTAGGGGAGGAGGCACGACACCTCTAGTAGCATCCACGCCTGAGGGATCTAACCCCAAGGGAGATGAACAAGTTGTCAGGTAGGAGAAGATAGCAGTTGGTGTTGTGGTCGGAATGATGAGCTCTTTTCAGCACATGTATGAGGCTCTGATTAGTCGTTTGGACAGAGATGAGGCCAAAGCATCAGCACCCCTTGAAGGTCCACCACGTGCTCCGGTCAGTACTGGTAGC
>WSFP011404125.1:0-25878 GCA_009831015.1 Picea engelmannii | reverse complement strand
TTTCACAATGCAATTTTTAGCCTTTATGCACACCAGGTAGGTTTATGTCTAAAAATGCCAATATAAGTTTATAGACATGTGTAAAATCACAAACTACATCTTATGCTAGTTGAAACACTAAATTTGGCTCAAATTGAGACTAGGGAGTGAATTTGAGGCTGAGGTAGTTTTGCATTCAAATTTACATGAAATCCCAATTCTAGGTGCATGAAAGAAACCTCTCCCATTCTTCAGTTGAACTTTATATGCATAGGTAAATTTACCATTTATGTAATTCCATCTTAAAACTTATAAAACATTTTTTGGAGCTATAGGGAAGCTTGGGCATGCATTTTCATTTTATCACTTAGTATAGAACTTACAAATTACAAGGAAAAATTTGCCTCTTTTTCACAACCACCCTTTTAAAACTTGCAATTGCAAAACAAACAACAAGAACAGGTCTACTATGATCAACCACATCCCCAAAAACTTGCAGAAACCGAATATAAGGTATAATATAACATTGGGATACTTTTTACAAACAATTTGTGCATTTTGAGGGTTTTACTATGCATCTCTTGCCTGTTTTTTCACATAAGAGTCTTTTATGACTAAAACTACAAAACTAACCTAGGTTTCTCTCATAACTCACCATCCTTTGATTCATCAAAATATCGAGAAGCTTTGTGCATAGAAATCATACTTTTTTGGAGTGTAAATGCACTACTAATTGTAGAAACCTGTTATAAATATTGGAATGATCAATTTAAAACTTAAATTTTTAATTGTGGAGCCTTAGCCAACTTTGGGCGTGTAGTTTAATATAGCCAACTTTAAGAATTTGGCCCTTTGGTTTTACAATGAAATTTTTATCCTTTATGCACACCAGATAGGTTTATGTCTGAAAATGTCAATATAAATTTATAGACATGTGTAAAATAAAAAACTATGGCTTATGCAAGTTGAACCACTAGATTTGGCTCAAAATTAAGACTAGGGCATGCATTTGAGGCTGAGACAATTTTCCTTTCAAATTTACATGAAATCCCAATTCTAGGTGCATGAAAGAAACATATACTATTCTTCAATTGAAATTTAGATGCATACGTAAATTTACCATTTATATAACTCCATATTAAAACTTATAAAATATTTTTTGTATCTACAAGGAAGCTTGGGCGTGCATTTTCATTTTGTCACTGAGTACAATTTAGACCTTGCAAATTACAAGGAAATTTTTTCCTCTTTTGCACAACCACCCTATTTAAAATTTCCATTGAAAAATAAACAACATGAACAAGTATACTATGATAAACCACACCCCCAACAGGTTTGGGAAAAAACAATAGAGAAGAACTCTATGCCCTTTGGATCCTACTTAACACTGCAGTGGATAGTTACGTTAAGAGGCTACATTTCTTTGGTGACTCCAAACTTTTGATGGAATGGGAAAATGGTAAAAGTAACATTTATAACTTGGAAATTGATCTGGGTGGATATCGGTGGCCACTCACCTATTCCAACTAGATCACTTACAAATTTTATCTTGGTATTTTCAGTTTTCATCTTGGCGGTGTTTTTCTAGCTTTTCGGGTCCTATAATTTCGGGGCCATTTTGAGGCCCTAAACAACATTTTTTGGGCCCACCAGAGTCACACTGTAAATTATGTTAGAGTGTGATGACATAATGTGTATTCTTCAGATATAAATTTCCAACTTATTATCGTGCACATAAAATGGAGATCGTATGCAAAAGCTATGACCCCGAGAAGTTGATGTACTAACTTACCCTAACGGGGCCCACATGACTTTTGACGTTTCATCTCCTAGGGTTAGGTTTTTGGATGTCTCAGATTTTTCCATTCATGGTTGTTGTAAAAATGACTTTGGAGTCTTATTGTACTCATCTTGTTTCCTTTGGAGCCTCATTCATGGTTGATGTAAAAAGGCCTTTGGAGCCTTTGGAGCCTCCACAGTGGGAGAAAATAAATATTATGGGACAAGAGATCCTTTCAAACTATTTCTCAAGGAATCCCTCATGCAACAGAGGAATGATATGATGGATAGTTTTGTGCAAATCCTTCGACGACTACCAAAAGATGATGCATCTTCCTTGAGAGGAGGCACCGCCCCCTTCAAGGTATAGATCAACTTTTATATTCCTATATTTTAAGGTCAAATAGACACAGATGATATATACAAATGGTTGAATCCGCTAGAAGGGTATTTTTTTGTCCATAATTTTTCCAATAGATAAAATAATACATTTTCACTCCTCAAAGTCATCCCCCGTGTCAAAGATTGGTAGGATAATTTATGTGAGAAAAAGAAAACATAGGAACCCTCATTATTTACAGTCACACTCACCTGGGAGTCCTTCATGGATGTTATTAAGGAACAATACTACCCTGTTGGAAATTATGATGACCTGTACACAAGATGGACCACATTGTGGTAGGAAAGGGACCAAACAATGCCAGAGTTCACAAATATCTTCTATAACTTGTGCACCAAGATGGGTATGAAATATTCTGAGTGACATATGGTGCTCAAGTATCATGGCAGTCTACATAGATACGGTTGCACCCCTTTTGTCACCTGAATGAGAAAAATAAGGATGCTTACAAGCCCAGTTGAGTTAGCTAGGAAATAAAGTAGTGAAGGAAAGAGTTATAAATATCAAGCATAAGAAATGAACAAAGAACTAAGCTAAGAACAATAAAATAAATTAAACTAGATTACATAAGAAAATTAAAACCAAAAATAAACAACACTCATGCCACCAATGGATATGATTGTATTAGTGGGAAAACACAAAAGAGAAAGGGAGATATATGGGTCCCCTCTTCCTCCAAGGGAGGGATCTTGGACCCCCAAATATTGAGCTCTTCTTACAAGTAACAAACTAAAATGAAATGGTGAAGAGAATCCAAAGCACATTCATTCTAGAGTTGATATGAATGACTAAATGAAATGGTGATTGCATGCTCTTGATGAGGAAAGAGGATCCTCCAAGAGAATATAAGAAACATAAAAATACAAATGAATTCCTTGAAAAAACAGTGCACCCATGGCCTCCTTTTATAGCATAGCTTTGAGGCATTATGCAACCAGTTCTTAGTGTGAACAAGGGGCCCTTTAGGGCACCCTTAGGTCTTTGACCAGCCCCCCAGTTGGATTCAGTCGATATTTGGGTGTCAAATCGACTTGGAAGATGAACCAGAAGTGGGTGGAAGGCCGACCAATATCATAAATGTGTCGTTCTGAGGAGTGCACGGTTTTTTGCATCCACAGTCACACATCGTGCGCATGTACGTTTTTCTTTCTTATCTGGATGGCACATGTGCATGCGCTCCTTATGTAGTCTTAGCGCATGTTGATTTTATAACTGGTTGTATAGTTTTGGACCTTTTGGAAATGAATTTTTGGTCCATGAGTGAACTAATGGGTATTTTGAAGATGCTAGATTCCTGTAACCATTTGTGGACAAAATTCTAGTGATAATAGATGCCTCCTGATGTGTGAGGTTAGGAGCATACGTACAGCCAAAATACATCAATGTTTATTCTACTGAGAGTACATGTGTAAGAAAGAGAGGTGTGGGGAGTTTCAAGAGTGACCCATTGGAGGGAGAGGGGAACCTGTATGATCCAATCCATGCACGAGGTGTAAAAAATAAAACTATGTACAAACAAGACGGGAATGCCCCATGCTCATATCATGTAACTCAATAAAAAGGTGTTATACAATAACTGAAGTTGTGTGTTGATGTAGATAACTGCAACACCCTCGAGGGCAGTTTTGATAAAGGAAAAAGACAATTTTTATGGGTAACATACTCTGAAAAGAGGTGATGACACCTCTAAGAAGTGTCAATGGCATGCAGGCATTGATATCCTATCAAATTTCAGAGGGATGACAAATATAGAAACAACTGCAATAGTCGCAAAGTAAGACCCACCAAAACATGATAAAGTGTTGAGTTTAAATGTTGTGGCGGTCAACGATGGCAGAGAGAAATTATGGTACTCAATGTGCCATCTGAGACTCCTCATTGTGAAGGTAATGAGAGTCAAGATATTGTATCCCATATGGAAACTATGTTGATGTCGACATAAAGGGAGATGTGATGCCAAGAAACAGAGGGCTTCATGAAATCCACTAGATAAGATCAGGAAATGATGAGTAACATGGATGAATTTAGGAAGTGGTGAGACTCTAGATTTCCCTTGGTTGGGGATAAATGGGGTGTGGTAGCAACCATGAAACTGGGCCTAGTGTCAGGGTAATGACTAGGCATGGGTTAAATTGTGCTAGAGGCATGAAAAAGTGGACAAACTGAGAGATCAGGGGTACATGGATGGTGATATAATCGAGGTTTATGAGAGATGTCAACAAGAGTAGAAGATAATGGATGCCCCAACCAAGGGCGACATGGGTTGTTTTTCCAAAAGAAGAAGGTCGCCAAAGGTGATGACAAAAAGCTATGTAAATGCTGGAAATAAAGGCTTTGTACAATTACCAAATGAATAAAGAATAATTTGGGATGAGTGTTCAGATACAGAAATGGGTGCCCTAGTGAAATATGGCTTGGCCTGTGAGGGCGCAAATTGCTTGAAGAACGAGTGGAGGGTGGGGGGGCCTAGGAGTCCAGTGGCTTGGCTAGAAAAATGAGGAGAAGGAGTATGTGGATGATTCTCGATGATGCATAAGACTATCATGACTCCTGTACCTAAAGGGTGAAAATAACATGACTTTCAAAGTGCCATGGGGGAATATAAATGGGACAACTCATGTGGGGGAGAGTGCTACCAGGTGACAGTACTAAAATGCAGTGGAGACAGTACCGTAGAGCTGGATATAGGGACCCTAAAGGAAAATGTCATAGGGTGTGACTGGAGATGTAATTGATGTATGACCAAGTACCTACACTCACAAAAACTGAATACACGATGTGACCAATATCTAAAGATAAATAATATATAACAGTTATTCAATAATGTGTGAATATAAGCATGCGTACCTAAGCATGTGTATGAGGAGAAAAGGGTCCCTAGGGGGATGAGGATGGATGGTGGCCTAGGGGATATGATTGTGTAGGTTGCTGGATCCTGATCCCGTGGCAAAAGATAGATCAAAAAATGGACGTTTGGAGCTCCCAGAATTGAGCCTGGAAGTTTTGGCAAAGGGACTATATATAGTTGTAGGGCCCACACTACCACCTCATTTGTACATACTGCCATAGTGAGTGGATGAGAGTTTTCAAAGGAGATTTGGATATTCTGGGAGATCGAGCCAGCTAATTCAGGATCAACGAGTGCCAGGTTAGTTGTCGTATCCTCTTGCATAACACTTAGGGTTTCATTTTTCGGGCAGGGCTGTACAAGTGGCCATACAGGGAGATTTATGAGGGTGGCCCCCCCTGTGCATGGGCGATCGAAGAATTCCTTCACATAAGTGTGCGGTTGTATCTTGGACAGGCACACACGGGGGCACCCAAGAGAGGAAAATAGGTGTGCATAGAGTGTGCATCTGTTCGAATCACAATTGTGCATCCATGTGTGGTTGTGCTCCTTACAGTAGCGCATGTGTGCGAAACTGTGTAGCGAACAGGGATGCCATAAGGCGCATCTATGTGTGTGATAGGGGTGCATGTGTGTTCCCTGTATCACAGAGAGTCGTGCAAGGGTGCATGACTATGGGGTGAACATGTGCACATATGTGCGTGCCTATGGGGAAAACAGACCCGCCATTGATGCCAAGATGAAGGGTGTAAAAAACTTATCTTTTTGGATATTTAGGTGTTTTTATGGGTTATGATAGCTGATCGAGTATTGTATATGTGGATGCAGGTGACCAGTTTGATGATGCCAATGCATTGGAGAGAGAGGGATTGGTCATGCCTGATGGAGTCAGTGAGGGATGAAGAGTCGATGGTTCGGGATACTTTGGAAGCTTGTGGGATGTTGAATTTTTTTGAGTGCTCTTTACTGCGGGCATAGGAGTATTTATTGTAGTTTCTGATTTCGATGTGGATTCTGAATCAACATTGCTTCATTATGTGGGGTGAGGAGTTGGTATTCACTACGGGGGAGGATATATATTTTCTGACTGGGCTCCCTTTTCGAGGAACTCCTTTACTGGTTAAGCCCATGTTACCCGGGGATGGGCAGTTGGATACCTTATCCCATAGGTACTATTCGAGGTATAAATTCATGTCAGGTTTCATGGTTAGCATTGGTGTGATGGATTCCCTTGTACATCATTATGTGGCAGCGATGGTTGTGAGAGTCTATGGGTCTCTCACGACTCAGCGGATCAGTGGGGGTCAGCTGAGGGTTATGCAGAGGGTGTTGGCAGGTGAGCATTTTTCCTAGGGCATGATGTTGTATGCCGAGATGGTAGGGCAGATGGATAGGTGTTGGGTTGTTGACTAAGGGGATTTCGCCTTTGGGTCCATATTGGTGGCATGGTTCTTGGATAGGGTGCCTATGTTGCACCCTAGAATTATTTTGGATGCACCGAGTGTGCGAGAGTCGCGATTGAGGCGGTGGGCAACTATTTTGGTTCATCATGGTGGTGGGGAGGGAGGTCATTATTTCACGGCTGAGGCTACATGAGTGTGGCATCATATGCCACAGATCATACTTCGATATCCGAATTTTGGTGTGGATTTCCAGGATGATCCGGATATGGTGCTACCACCTGGAGAGTTGTTCGACCACATAGGTATGATGTTATTTTTGATGTTTTGATATGTTATATAGTATAGTGTATATTTTTATGCATGGATGGATGATGATGCTATCAATTGTTTTTTGTGTGTAGACGTGAGACCTTGTGGGTGCAAGGTTGAGTTGGTTAGAGCATTGGCTAGTCAATGGCCAGTGAGACCTCTGTAGGGAGAGCCGCGAGTAGGAGAGAGACGACGATGGGATGATGTTGGGGTGAGGACTGTTGATGATGAGAGAGAAGCCAAGCAAAGCTGATACAATGACCCTGGGGTAGGGCCATCACATGCTCCTCTGGCAGGGGCCAGGGGAGAGTTTGAGGATTGTTTCCATCGATTAGAGGTGGTACTACAGGGAGTACTTGAGGGGATGTGGGTATGCATCTAGGATGAGGGGGTCCTGGAGTAGTGTATTGATCTTCCGGTGAAGTTGCGGAATCTGATCCGTAGAGCAGCTGTAGCGAGAGAAACTATGACAAGGTGGTTTACCCAAGGGCATGAGGGACCGATAGCTAGTGGGGTACCTCCACCAGAAGGAGGACCAGGTGGTGGTGCTCTGGAGGTGCCATGAGTGTCTTTATGTAGTTTTGGTATTTATATAGGCCTGCAAGCCTATTTGGTGTGGTGACACCAATTTTTTATCTATAGGGGAAAGGTGGTTCACCGGCCTATGGATGGTTGTACATGTACTATATTTTGTAAACATTGATTGCACATTAACTGATATATCTATCTATCTATCTATCTATTTCTATATATATATATATATATATGGATATACATTTTGGGATCTTTTTTATGTTCACATGTGTTGATGGTTTTTATTTCTTTTGATGATGTATAATCTATATGTTGTGGCAGACTTTGTATGTATGTGTGATGGGATCTTAATGTGATAAATGCCAATCTAACACTAGGTTAGCCATATTATCTTCTATTTGATTGTATTGTCATGGAATATGTGTGAATGTGATTGAATCAAAATGTCGAGATAAAAGTCTAACTTGTAGGTATTTGAGAAAGAGGCAAGGATCGGAAACACGGTACACAATGTTGAGCTGGAGGACGACAAGTTGGGAATCTAGTAAGATGATTAGATAATGAATGTGGTGTTTATTGGCTTATGCGAGGAGGCCAATGATAGCTATGTATTCATATTGGTTGTTGGTAGCTGACCCCAGGCATATGCCACTGGAATGGAGTAGTTCATGCAAGGGGGTGAAGAGGGCCCAAGCGGCCGATGTGAGATTCTGTGTCCAATGACTAGCTCCATCGGTGTAACGGATGTGGTAGGTTGACGGGGGAGGCATTTGTCAATAAAAAAAATGGTATATTAGACATACGGTATGGAAAAGAAGATTAAAAACTCTACAAAAAGCATACAAAAAGAACAAGCCTAGTGTAGAATGGCTACGCTCAGGTGTAAAATTTATTTAAGTACAACCCATTGACAGGTTCTTTGAGAGGGTAACCTTCGGGGGAGGCCAGGATGTATGCACCTTTAGTGAGGCAATGTTGGATGATATAAGGTCCATGGCATAATGATTCGAACTTTCCATGGCCAAAGGTATCGTGTGCGATATCGTAAGAAAGGATGAGGTCATCTCCATTGAATGACCGAAGGATGACATGGAAATCAAAGGTGGCCTTTGACCATTTCTTAGCTACCTCATTGTTCTGTAATGAATATTGACAATCTTCATCTAGGGACTCTAAGTTCAGAAAATGTTGTTCCATCGGAGCAGTTTCAGGTAATAGCTCAATAGAAATGTGTAATGTGGGGATCTCGCATTCGATAGGGAGAGTGGCCTCGACCCCATCGACGAGATGAAATGGTGTGAAAACACTGGTAGTTTTGATTACTATGCGATAAGCCCATAGTACGAAAAACAACATATGGTGCCAATTTTTCTTATGTTTGTTGATGGTATGCTACAACATGGTTTTGAGGACCTTGTTGACTGCCTCTACCTATCCGTTGGACTGAGGGTAGTATGGGAAGGTGAAATCATGGGAGGAGCCTAACCTAGAGGAGAGTTTGACAAAAATCTTATTCTTGAAGTGTTTCTCGTGATCGGAGACTAATTGTAGGGGGAATCCAAAGTAGGAGATGACATGGTTAAAGAAAAAACACGTTGCAATGTCAGTGGTGTTGTTGAAGGTGGGCATGGCTTCGACCCATTTGGTGAAATAATTGATTGCAATGATGATGTATTTGTGTCCATTGTTGGATGGGGGATTGCAAGTCATAAAGTCTATGCCCCATTTGCAAAAGGGGCCAACAGTAATGACTGAGTGTAGAAGAGAAGATGGTGCTCTTGCTTTGTTGGCATATAGCTGACATTTGTCGCATTGCTTCATAGCATGGATGCAGTCGTGAAACAAGGTGGGCCAAAAATAGTTGGCTTGAATGATTTTCTAGGTTGTGGACATCCTAGAGAGGTGACCATCACATGCACCACTGTGGAAGTCATTCAAGACTCTCTCAGCTTCGTCAATAGTAAGAAATCGATGAAGTATGGTGTCTACCCCTCGCCGATATAAGATATCATCGATAAGAAGGTAATAAGGGGCCTGGTGTCGAATACGTCAATGATCATCCCTAGAGAGGTGGTTTCCAAACTTTTGTGTTCAGAGGTAGACGAGTAGATCATCGTACCAAGGATCATCTGAGGGGATAAAAAAGAGATGTTCGTCAAGAAAGTCGGTATTGATGAGAGAGTTGGTAGTATCAGAAGGAAATGTCATAATGTGTTCAGAAAGGATGAGGGATTTATTACTCTTGGGTGTTGAGAATTAGAGGTCGTACTCCTAAAGGATGACCATCCATCGGGAAAATTTTCCATTGATTTTTCGGCGACTGAGAAAGTATTGCATTGGGTTGGAATCTGCTATGAATTTGGTAGTTCGAAGAAGAATGTAATGGTGTAGCTTCTGGACTGTGAGGAAAACTGCAAAGGCGAGTTTCTCTTCATGATTGTATTTCAAGGGTGGTCTTGAAATATTTTTACTAATGTAGTAAATGACATGCTCAAAGTAATCATCCCTTATCTAGACTAGAACTCCTGCTACTGAGATGGTTGAGGATGATAAGTAGAGGATATAGTCACGATCATAGTCAATTGGACTAATCAATGGGGCATTGGAGAGTGTCACTTTAAGATCATTGAAATAATATGGGGCATGTTCATCCCTTTGGAATGGGATATGATGACTTAATAGGCGAAGGAAACTGTGTGCTCGAGTAGCATAATCAGGGACAAAGTGGTGTAAAAAGTTATCTTTTCCTTGTAGGATCCGTAGTTGGTGTAAATTTTGTGGTGGGGTAATTTTCGTGATGGCTTGGACCTTGAGGGGGTCGAATGTGATGCAGTGTTGGGAGATGATGAACCCAAGGAGGCGTCTAGTAGTGATGCAGAATACAAATTTGAGGGTATTCAAGAGGATATTGTGCTGACAACACCTTTGAAATATAATGCGTAATTCGTCTAGGTGTTGAGTGCATTTTTTGGAGCGAGCGGTGAGATCGTCCAAGTAGGCGATAATAATTTGAGCTAGATCATGAAAAATGTATGTAATGGAGAGTTGGAAAGTGTCTCCAGTGTTCTTGAGGCTGAAAGGCATGACATGATATGCAAAGGTGCCCCAAGGGGTAGTGAATGCAGTTTTGTATTGATCCGTTGGGTGGATCTAAATGTGGTTGTAGCCAGAGAAACCATCCATGAAGGACAAAGCCTTGTGGTTGGCACAATCATCGATAATCTAATCGATAAAGGGTGTTGGAAATTTATCTTTGGGACAAGTGTGATTGAGATTGCGAAAGTCCGTACAGACGTGAATAGTGCCCTACTTTTTGTTAACTGTGATGGGGTTGGAGACCCAGGACGTATATGCGATGAGGTATATGAACCCTACAACGCGTGATTTTTCAATTTTATCTTTGATGGTCGCTTATTTGGATGGGTGTAAAGGACATTTCTTTTTTCGTACAGGGCTAATATCAAACCATGTGTCTATATGATGTTCGACAATAGAGGGATCAAGGCCGGGCATATCTGTGTATGACTAGGAAAAAATGTCTCGGTATTCCTAGAAGAGAGCTTAATAAGTTGTGAGTTCTTCAGGAGAGCATGTGGTGCCTATGGTGATTTCTTCTATGATTCTAGGTTTGATGGAAATATCAATTTTAATCATAGGGGAGAGGTTGGCCATATTACCTTCCTCAAAAGTGTTGGGGGCAGGGTTAGGGATTTTGAACCAGTATATCTGCCCTGATGGGATAAAATATTTGGATTCGATTGCATATATGGAGGTCTGGAAAGGAGGCACAAAGGTGTCTTGTGAGAGAAAGATCACTCGTTGATGGAGTGGATCCCATAGGAAATTGGGGGTGGTTAATTCCTCGAGGATGTCTTCGTCGCAGTGGAACTAACGAGAATATAGTGGATCCGGGGGAAAAGTGTTGGTGACTATCACCATGTGGTTATTTTCTAATGAAGAAGCAAGGAAAATGAAGAAAAGGGGTTGCGTGGGTTTTCTCGACATAAACCAAATATCAAGATATTGTGGGTTGAAAATGGAAGTCGGGAGTAAGATTTTCGTGGGGAAATGAATGGGAGAATTGGGAGGATTTGGGGGAAAATCCTCTTCCAGGCTATTGATGAACCATGGAGGAGTGGGAAGTCCTTCAGGCTCGAGGTAGAGGATATAAACAATATCTATCGAAGGAGTAGGGGCAACTACGGGCAGTGTTGGCTTTGGGGGGATGGGAGGCATTTGAATAAGGGCCATTTGACGATGCCTATATTCAATGATTATGGGACACTGATATGTGAAGTGATCAAGTGATTCACAATGAGCGCAAGGACATCACATATGTTCATTGACAGAGGTCATGACATAATGGATGTCAGTGACCCATGTGTGGAATGATTCGGGTGGAAGAGGGTCTTGCTGGAAGCTCCGACCGACTACCGTTAGCCTCTGACAAAATTGAGGTAAAGTTGGGCAATGGTGACTGTAATGGCCATACTATGAACATATGGCACATGCTAATTTAGTTCACAGAACTTTGCTACCTATAGTACTCGATGCAATGGCAGTATTATTGGGTGAAGTAGAGGAAGCAATCAGTGGTTTCGTTGCCCGAGGTAGTTGAATTAAATTGAATAGCTCGGGGAGGGACAGGAATTTATTATTGGGGTGTCCATATTTCTCGCATAGTGCACAAGGAGGCTGAACTCAGGGTGGAAGTGGAGTGGTAGGCTCTTTCTTATTTCATCTGCCCCCGGTTGTAGTACTGGTGTTAGTGACTAGGGGTGAGGGTGGTGTGGTAGGAGTAAGTATGGGAATCTGCATCGTGACTCCTTCTATTTGGGGAGGGAGGGATGGTTGAGGGACCATCTATAGTGGGTGTAGATACCATATTGGAATTTACAACACCATATTGGAAAGGGTAAGCATTGCAGCTACGTGGAAACCTTGTACGCCTGGTGGGGGGTAAAAGAAATGGATTTGGGTAATGGCTTGGGGGACTGTCTCCCGAACCAGGATCTGTCCCTGGGGGAGGGTAACATCAAGAACATGTGGTGCTGGAGATTTCTTAGGGAATTCCTGAGTGAGGAGCTCTGCGACCAGTGGGACGTTAGATAGTAAAGAAGCCTCTTTGGGAGGAAGGATATCACCAGTTTATGTTCCATTGGATGAGATGGCACATACTTTTGCTGAGGGATGTATGAGTAGGGGTGCTCCATGATATGTCCCTAGAAAGGACGGGTCCTTAAAAATTCTGGGACCTATTTCGATGAGTGGGTAGGCCTCAGGATTAGTGTTAACGAGGGGTAACATGTTATCGATGTTGGAGGAAGGGTTAGGCTCATAATGTGACACTTGGTCAATAGTGATGATATTCACATTGTGGGGGAACATCATTGTGTGAAACCCAGAAGAGGCCACTGCCTTCATCACATACATGTAGCTACGTCCGAACAAGATGTTGTAATTGAGTGGAGCATTGATAACTTCAATGTCAATGAGGATAGTTTTTCTCCCGAGTTCAACAAGGGGATTTTGAAAGAGCCCTTCAGGAGAGGATGGTCCTTCATCATAATCCCTCAGAGTAATGGCGGATGGTATGATCTCAGTGGAGCCAAGTTTGTGACATACAATTTTGGACATGATGCATGTGGATGCACCTTCATCAATAATGCAACGGTGAACTGTGATGTTCTAGATTTTAACCGATATTTGGAAAGCAACCAAAGTGGGGAGACAAGGTTCCCCACTATCGATATCGAAGGTGATAAGTCGAGTATCAACAGGGTTGATTGACCCCAGAGCGGAAATTAATGACTTCCATTGAGTAGGACAGGGTTTAAGAACTTCTAATACTGACATGGCAGTGGGGGATTGTGCCAAGTCATCGACCAGACTATAATTGTGGGCCACCCTAGCCTGAGGGTTGCTAACATTCCTTTGCAATGGGATGCGAGGAATGAGAAGAGGTGTATCATTATTAGGGCATGAAATCATCAAAAGGGGGGCAGTTGTGACTGGGGTTTCTTCCGAGGTGGTGGGAGAAGAGTCAGGGGGTGCACTGTATTGACGATTGCGTGTTTGTAGAAGGACTTCTTCATCACTAGTGAGGAGGATAGTATGATCTGTAGAAGTGCTTGGGTTTGCATATTGTCCCATCTGTAGTGGGGATGGATGCATATCCTGTTGGGTGTTCATTACCCCTTGGTGTGGTATGGGGTATTCTAACACAGTTGGGGGGGGGGGTTTTGCACATATTGTTGTGGGGCCTATTGGGGAGCAGGCGTTATTGGGGGATGTGGTCCATTTCCGGATTCTTTCATCCATTTAAAATCACCAATTTGAGGGAAATGGTGAGTATAATGGCCATAATCGCCACAAAGGGCACAAGGGAAGTTGGTCCAAAGATTGTTTGTGTTCTTCCCTTGGTGTTTGTTGTTATTTCCCCCCTGGGAGTTCTAGTTCCCCTGATTCAGGTTTCCCCTGGTAGGTTGTTTTTGTTGGGGGTGGTTCTGGTTTCCTCTTGGTCTGAGATTGTTATTGTTTCAGTTTTTTCCTTTCTTTTTTGCATTGTTTGGCTGATGGGTCGGATTAGCCATATTCAGTTGTTCAAAATTTTGATATTTTTGAATGAGAGAGGGATGAACAAAATTAAATCCATCATGTGGTTGTCCTTGTGGAGAAATTATGGGTTGGGGAGGACAAGGAAATGGAAATTACAGACTACTATGTGGTAATGATCCGTAGGGTGCATAGGAAGGCATGGCACTTTCACTAGTGCTTAAGGTGTAAGTAGAGGTAGAGGGGGTACTAGAACTTGTTTGGGTCACTGGGCGTACTATGGATGTCGGTGGTTCTCCACTAATGGGTGGAGGAAAGGTCAAGGGGTATGGTTGTTGAGAAGGGGGAGGAGGATAATAAGGGGGTCCACCATATCCTGGTGGATATTGAGGTGTTTCGTACACAGGTGGTTGTTGGGGGTGTGAATTGTTTTATGTAGTGGTACCAATCAAGCCATCCGCTAAGTGATACATCCCAAGTTTTTCATGGACAAATGGTACGGGTCTTGGGGAGTCAGGTAGTATTGTATATAAATATCCTGACTGTGAATAAATGAGTTTGAACTGCTGGGCCTTGCTGATGGCTTCTTCTTCTGATTGGGAGAAGGTGGCAGCCACATCTTTGGCAAGGAGGAAAACAAGTGATTTGAGAATCCAATTAAGGCATTGTTGCGGGGTGGCTTCATCTTTGCATAGACTACATCGCCGATGCCATTCGTGAATGTGGTCGGCGATGTGCATGGCTGAAGTTTGTTTAAACTCTGAGAGTAGTTCAAGACCATTGTCATGACGGACTGGGAGTTGAAAGAAGGCCACAAATTCTTTGGCAAAAGATTCAAAGGTCATATGGGACCTCAATTTTTCTTCTACATACCATTTGGTTGATGGGCTAGTGAGTGTGCATTGAAATAACCTCAATTGGATGGAGTCGTCCATGATGTTGTTTGAAGAAAACCATAAGTGAAATTTCATGATATGGTTGGGAGGATCATCTCCCACCTTTACTTCAAACTTGGAGATGTTTGAAGGCAGTTTGGTAGGCATTGTAGACCATGTAGGGTTGTGCAAAATAGGAGCATTGGTGAGCTTATTCAGACATGGTATGTTGAGGGAAGTCAAGTATGGCATCTGAGGTGGTAATGGAGGATTAGCTCCAGCCATGGTGGGAATGTTTTGTGTTCCTGACCCTAAAAGAGGGTTTGTTCCAGCCATAGTGTGAGTGATATGTGCCCCTGACCCGTGAGGGGGGCTAGGTGGGGTTGTTCTTCCTCCTGGGGAAGAAGTGTTCCTCCTACTTCCTTGTATAGGAAAGTGGGTGGATGGTTGATCTTGGGAAGTGGACCCAAGTAAAGTGGAATCGAGCAAAGTGGATCCTAAGACAGTAGCACTCAGAAGAGTGTGAGAAGGTGGAGCTGATGAGTTGGCAAGAATAAGAAGTCCCCCTAGAATGGGAGGGATATTTAGCAAGAGTATGGAATGACGAGGATTTTGTGGGTCCCCTATGATGTCCAACTAGCAAAGTGGATGTGTTCAGATGGTGATGAGAGAAAATAAATGAACAAGATCCTATATAATTTTTGGACCTTCACAATATAATTCACAATTGTATGTAATCATAAGAGAAACATACATAAATCAATTGACACATAAGAAATATGTGGGTAGGTGGTTTTTGTCCATGTGGGAGAACAAAGAAAAACAAATGCTCGTGTCCTAAAAGGCATAACCTCCTTCCTCTCAAATAGCACTGGACCTTCCAATAGCACTCAACAGTGGGGTCTGAAGCCACCAGAAGAAGAAGTAGTGAAGGATGAAGTAATCAGTTATAATGAGGGGTAGAGGGTGCATATCCTGAAACAACTGGTGATATTTCCCAATAGCCACAAAAAATCTAATCAAGGTGCAATTGCAGGCCACAATTTCCACCTCGGTAGATGTCCTAAAATTTGGTCACTAGGTACCTCGGTCAAAGTGCAACATTTAGATTTTCAGCCTAAGAAATGGGTCACGAGCTGGATCCTATCTAAGAGGTGGGTGCCTCAAGGGGGGACACACAAAACAACAAGATCTCAACCTTCGACCCTTCACGGGTATCTCTCTGCCTTATGGTGTTAGGAACACTTGACTTTGAGGATTTTAAAGTTCCCTATTTGACAAATTCCATTGTTTGAAGATGTGAGAACCAAATAACGAGGAATTATTTGGATGCCTATCCCTGATATCCTACCTAGACTAAAAAAATTCTTTTGGCACCTCCTGTGGATGAAACTTAGTGATTATTTAGAAAAAATTTAGATGTGGTTGTTTGAGAGATTGGGGTTGTGGGACAATCTCGTTGAAATTAAGTGGGAGTGGATAGTTTCGTCAAGAAAAGGGTGGGGTGTTTCGGATTTCCTTTGGAGGAAACTTACTTCAACCTCCATGTTTCGAGATGAAATTTATGTGAGTGAGTAGTGACTTTGTGTGTGAACAAGTGAAAGTGTGGCAAATTTTTAATAATTTAGGTGTCACCTTGCTACATGTGGACTTCGTGTGGTCCTTACAAATCTTGATTACCTAATTACTAAATGCCATTGGTACAACCTTGTGGAATTTTAAAATCCCTAGGAAACTAGCATGTGTACATGTGGGTCCTTACTAATCCTTTTAATTCCCTAGTGTGATTTAATCTAAGAAATCTTCAAAACTATCCTAGATTGTGCACATGTGGGCATGTATGGGATTGTTACAAAACCTTTAAACTTCCCCAGTGATTTATTCTAATAAATTAAATTTCAACACTATCCTATATTTATAGCATGTGGGCATGTATGGGCCCTTACAATCTCAAGATGTGTTTGAAAAATAAAATAAGAGGAGTCTCAAGGGCGGTTGTTGTCCTCTCCTAAATATTTTGTCTTTTTAAGGGAGATGAAATTTTCCCTCAATATCCTTATGATTCTCAAGATCGCTTTGGGGAACAAGAGAAGAGCATACTAAATGATTGATATCCAATTTCTGGTCCCAATGTAAGTTCTATATGTGATATAAAATAATTCCAACTTAAACTTTAATCAAAGCAAGCCATCCATGTGTCAACATGAAAGAAAAAGAGGAAAAATAATGATATTAACCCCCTAAGTGCCTATGTTTTGACTATCCCTTCATGTGGAGAGGGAATCTAAGTGTGGCACATACTACAATTTTCATAGAATCAAGCTTTAGAAGGCTATGTTCCTTCCAAAAATCACAAAATCCCTTACAATGTGTGAATTTATGAGCAGATGCACGGGTCTCAGAGTAGACAGAGGTGCATGTGGCGCCAATGCGGAGTTAAAAAATGACCCTTTGGTGTAGGTGCACAGAGTTTTCTCAGAAAAATAGTGGGTTGAGCGCATGTGCATTGAAGACGCACCTGTGGGTCAAAAAACCCACACACTTCTGTTCCATGGCCGTGAAGAAAATTTTGGATGAAATTCTCTTATCTCATCTTTGAATTTGGCTTTTTGTAGGTTGGCTTGGCCCGGTTATGGTTCCTGCAAGTTAAATAAACAAAAAGAAGAGCTAAAATAATCCAAATGTGGGAGGAAATTGATACCTTTCCCTAGTGCAGTTTCCAATTTGTTGCACTCCTTTTTTCACCTGAATGAGAAAAATAAGGATTCTTACAAGCCCATTTGGGTTAGCTAGGCAAGACAAAAGTGAGGGAAAGAGTTAGATATATCAAGCATAATAAATGAACAAAGAACTAATCTAAGAACAATAAAAGAAATTAAACTAGAGTGCATAAGAACATTAAAACCAAAAATAAACAATACTCATGCCACACATGGATATGATTCTATTAGTGGGAAAACACCAAAGAGAAAGGGATATATATGGGTCCCCTCTTCCTCCAAGGGAGGGATCTTGGACCACCAAATATTGAGATCTTCTTACAAGTAACAAACTAAAATGAAATGGTGAAGAGAATCCAAAGCACATTCATTCCAGAGGTGATATGAATGGATAAATGAAATGGTGCTTGCATGCTCTTGATGAGGAAAGAGGATCGTCCAAGAGAATATAAGCAGCATAACAATACAAATGAATTCCTTGAAAAACTAGTGCACCCATGGCCTCCTTTTATAGCATAGATTTGAGGCATTATGCAAGCAGTTCTTAGTGTGAACAAGGGGCCTTTTAGGGCACCCTTAGGTATTTGACCAAACCCCCAGTCAGATTCAGCTAAGATTTGGGTGTCAAATCGACTTGGAAGCTCAACCCTAAGTGGGTTGAAGGCCAACCAATATCATAAATGCATCATTCTGAGGGGTGCATAATTTTTTGCGTCCACAGTCGCGCATCGTGCACATGTGTTCTTTTCTTTTGTTTTTGTATGGTGCATGTCTGCGTGCTCCCTGTGTAGTGTTAGCGCATGCTTATTTTATAATTGGTTGTATAGTTTTGGACCTTTTGGAAATGAATTTTTGGTCCATTAGTGAACTAATGGGTGTTTTGAAGATGCTGGATTCCTGTAACCATTTGCGGATGAAATTCCGGTGATAACAAATACATCTAGAAAGAAATGGATTTTCTGGACATCTTGTCCTTGGGCACGACCTATCGATATGTTGTCAAAATCGAGTAGAAACTTAAACAAAATATGTCATAGTTTGGGTATGGGATCCCCTCACAACAAAAGCAGGGCAAGGGCAACTCGAACCCACAGCACAAAGGGAAGAGAAATGATGGACAACCTTGGGACAACCAATATAATCCAAAAACAAATAAGGACAATGGAAAAATGTATAAAGACACTGGGAAGTGGTGAAACTTACATAAGATCCCCTGGCATAACACTATTGATTTCCACTCAAAGAAGTCATTGGTGGCTGAGGTGAAATCCTCTGAATCAGATGCAGGTTCGAACTCTGAGTCAGAACCAAAAATATGGAGACAAATTATTGATGTAGAACCTAGTGCCACTGTTGCTACCACTAAGATCCATCCTGGTGAACTTGATGAGCTAGAGGCTATCAAGCGCCTCTTTCATTCATAGATGTGGGTGGAGGGTACTCTAATGCACTTCATCGTTAATAGCGGTAGCCAGAATAACCTCATCTTAGAGGAGGTCATCAAGTGGTTGGCCCTACTGACAACATCGCACCCACAATAATACACCAATGCATGGCTCCACCAAGGAAGTGATCTTCATGTCATCTAACAGTGTTTCCTATCCTACAACATCAATCCCTTCAAAGATGAGGTATTTTGTGATGTTTCTTCCCTTGAAGTTTGTGATGTTATTTTGGGGCAACCTTATTTATGGAAACATCATGTTGTGTATGAGTCTTTCCTCATAGTTTTATTATTACCTTGGACAGGAAATTGTATAGTATACCCGAGGTAGTCCCACCTACTTCCATTTCCTTGATCTATGTCAAGCAATGAAGGAAGTTCAACTCTCATATAGGGAAGTTTCTCTTCTTCATGATTATCTCTCAAAGTGAGCATAATGTTGCAGCCACATCCATGGCCTCCACAATCGATCTCACCATGCAGCAAAATCAACTGGATAGGTCACGGAAGAATACAAAGACATATTCTACTCACCAACTAGGGTACCTCTACACTATCAGGTCAGGCATCTAATTGATTTGACACCTGACGTACCCAATGGGCTAGTCTATCACTACTCTTTGTTAGAAAATGAGGAGATCAAACGTCGGATCCAATAACTGCTCCAAAAGGGGCACATTCGATCCAACTCTTTCACCGTGCGAACGTCCAATTGTTCTTATTAAAAAGAAATATGGGACCTGATGACACATCAATTATCGGGCCCTAAATAAAATCACATTCAGGAACTGGTACCCAATTCCCATAATCAATGATCTCCTTGAACAACTCAAAGGGGCCAAATACTTTAGTAATATTGATATGAAGTCTGGCTACCATCAGGTCCCAATAGAGAAAACAAATGTATGGAAAACTGCCTTCAAGTCCAAAGAAGGTCTTTTTGAACAGTTGGTCATGCCCTTTGGTTTGATAAATGCCCGAACAAATTTCATGAGAATGATGGATGATATCTTGTAGCCTTTCACCAATCCTTTTATGGTGGTGTATCTAGATTACATCCTCATCTAAAACAAGAATTGGACAACATACTTGCAGTATATCCAATAGGTTCTATACACTCTCCAACAATAAAATCTATATGAAAATTTGGAAAAATTCTCCTTCGACATGCCCAAGGTCCAATAACTAGGCTACATCATTGATGAACATGGGGTGCATGTGGATCCAGCTAAGATCCAGGTCATTCATGATTGGAAATATCCAACCAAACTCACTAATCTTCGAAGCTTTTTAGGCCTTGCCAATTGTGTTGGGATTCTCCCATATTGCATGGGCCCTCAACCAAGTAACAAGGGGTGGTGGTAAGGAAAATTTCATGTGAGACCTGTCACAACAACAAGTGTTCTATGATTTGAATCAACTCTTGTGCTCATCCCCGATGCTCTCATTAACTGACCTGAAACATCCCTTTGATATTGAGACAAATGCTTTAGACTATGTCGTGGGTGCATTTTTCACTCATCATGGACACCCCATGGCCTATAATAGTGATACAATATCATATGCCACTTTTAAGTACCCTACTTACGACAAAGAAATGTAATCCATTGTGAAATCCCTTCTCTAGTGGAGGCATTACATTCTCGGGAAGGAGACAATCATCCACACTAATCATAAGTCATTGCAGTTCATGTACACATGAGGAAAATAATAGAATGAATTCCATCAAAAGTGGTCCACATACTTGCAGTAGTTCCATATCAACATCAAGTATAATATGGCCCCAACTCTACGAGAGAGATCCTGACTTCTCCGCCACCAAGAAGATGCTGGGGGAAAAACAAATTGACATTGATTTCCATCTCCAGGATGGGTTGTTATGCCATATGGGCTGTATGGGTTGCTGGGATGTTGTGCCATATGGGAAATCTTTGAAAGTGAAGCTGATTTTGGATGCCCACTACAGTCAGTTGGCAAGACACTTTGGCTTAGAAAAGATAGTGGTTGTTCTGCAACAACATTTATATTAGCTAAAACTTCAACATGATGTCAGAAATATATAAGGTCTTGCAGTACCTGTGCCATTTCCAAACCGAACATTAAGAAACAAGGCATGTACAACCCTCTTCCTACTCCTAACAGGCCTTAGGAATCCATCTGGATGGATTACATGTCGGGCCTTCCATCAACCGAGCGGGGAAATGACTTTGTTTTTGTGGTGGTTGATCATTTTTATAAAACGATGATTCTTTCCACCTACAAGAAGAGAATCACAATAGAGGCCACTCCCAATATCTTCTTAGAACAAGTGGGGGTACATTTTGGGATACCACAAACCATCGTCTCAGATAGGAACATTTGATTCCTCAACACATTCTGGTCAATCCTCTTATCAGTGTTGGACACCAAGCTCACTAAATCCACTACCTTCCATCCCAAGACATATGGCCAAACTGAGGTCATTAACCAAATGATCATGCATATCTTGCAAATGTACAATTCCAAGAATCCATGCACATGGGATTGGAGTCTTCCCTATCTTTAGTATAGCTGCAATGGATCCATACATAGCTCAACCAACCACAACCCCTTTCAAGTGGGGTTGGGATTTCAACCATTGGGTCCCATGGATATTTCACTACCCCTTGCGACCACCCAGGCAGACTCATCCAATGCTCAAACTGAAGCCTACAAAGCTACCTGGTTCATTGAGTGGATCCAGCACATCATCTAATAGGTTCAAGATATTTTACAGAAGTCCAATGCTAAGTACAAGCATTGCCATGATCAACACCAGGTGCCACACAAGTTTCATGTGGGAGATAAAGTTTGGTTTCACTTGTAGAAAGAATGCCTTACAGAGCCCCATCAGAAGCTTATTCCACTTCGCTATGGACCTTACACCATCAACAAACTTGTGGGTGATCATTTTTTTTAGCTCAACATCCTCCCCTTCCTTCGCTTGCATCCACTATTTAATGTGGACCTACTTCAACCATATTTTCCACCATTATTGGACACCTCAAAGATAGCAGAACAATTGACACCCATAGAGCTCGACCATGACTACATGGGACATGCATACACTAATCAAATCATGGAAACACAAGTCAAGGGAATTCGCAAACAAAGGATCCAACTTTATCGGGTTATCAAAGCAAGACAACTCTTGCACCAAGGCAAGTGGCTAACCCAGGGCCAAATTCAATAGAAATTTCCTCATCTGATGGGGGAAATCAACACAATGGAGACCACTTCTTCCTAAGGGGCGAGGATTGATATAGGTGAATATCGGTGTCCACCCACCTAGTCCAAATCACTCACTTATAAATTTCATCTTGGTAGTTTCAATTTTCATCTTGGAAGTTGTTTTCTAGATTTTCGGGTCCTAAAATTTTGGGGTCATTTTGAGGCCCTAAACAACGTTTTTGGGCCTACCATACTCACACTATGGAAGAAGTTATAGTGTGACGACATAATGTGTATTCCTCAAACAAACCTTTCGATGGGCTATCATGTGCCTAATACGAAGATCGTATGCAAAAGTTACGACCCCGGGAAGTTGATGTACTAGCTTACCCCAACATGGCCCACATGACTTTTGGCACTTCATCCCCTAGGGTTAGGTTTTTGGATTTCTAGGGTTTTGTAATTCATGGTTTATGTAAAAATTCCTTTGGAGCCTCATTTCACTCATCTTCTTGCGAATTATCGCAATCATCACATCTCTTCTCAAAGGTAAGCCACCACCATTCTAGCAAGCTTGTTTTAGTCTGCATTTTACAGTTTCAATATATTTCTTTATTAATAGAAGCCATGTTTTACTGTATATTTGTTATTTTTTATTGAATCTCTATGTTAATAATATAGATCTATATTCATTTTGTTCTGCTCGTAAAATTTGTATGAGACTTGGGGCCTATTTTCAATAATATTATGGAAAAGAAATTAGATTTTGAAGAGGTGTCGTTTTTTCATGTCTATCGAGAATTCAACCATAAAGCTAATCAATTATCAAAGGAAGCACTCATTTTGGACGAATTGTTTTTTGCTTGTTCATGAGATTAAGGACCATACTCTTACATATTTTTTTATGAATGGAATTTTGGTCTTGTTTTAATTTTTGTTTATGTAAAGTTAGAGAGAGTTTGTCTCATGGTTTTGTCTTAGCATCCATATGATGTTGTGGAACTATTTCTTTAAAGAGTGACCTATATAAGGATGATTTTAAGAGTCAAATTCATCAGGATAAGCTATAGTATTATTTGAAAGAGGTAGTATATAAAAGCAATGGATTCTAACGTAAAGATTAGAAGGGATCTCATCAATGTGTATTTCATTTCCACTAGAAATATCAATACAATGATTTTTGTATCATTAAAAAAAATTAATATAATTTCTTGTAGGTAGACTCATATATTATTATAAAGATGCATTAAATATTGTAGATAAACACTAAATATCACAACAAGCATCACATATAATACAAGTATGAGTCAAAAACATTACTGATCTTTCATTAATTCCTCATAAATATAGAAGGATATTTACATGACAGACATCACAAATACAATATCCATTACAAAACGGAGCAAACTATAATACAAATTCTACAACTTTCTGCTTTTTGAAGTTTCCTCCTTAGGAATCTCTAACAAGCCTTTCCTTTGCTATCTCTCTACTTACAACCTTATATATTATTTTCCCCATGAAGAACACCTTGACCCATTGGTCACTTACATAAGTGGGTCATAACTAACTTTACATGGATTCATAAGTCCTTGATCTAGTTGTTACACAATTATATATTATGTTCCCCATGGGGACCACCTTGACCCATAGGTCACTTATGTTAGTCACCATTAAATTTTTATGTGAATCAAGATTTCAAGATTTAGTGAGACGCTAAATTGGTTTGGAAGCCTGATAAACCAAGGAAGGGGCTAAATATGGAAGGAAGAGGCTAAATCCAATAGGAACGCTAAGTTGATGGGGCTCGATACGTCGCGGATCATGAACTCTCAAGATTGATGCTCGATGATGATTTAGGGGGGAGAAACTGTGCATAGGTTAATTTTGGAAAGTGGGCTAAAATTCAAACCGTGGTTTTCGTTCGGGGATATGTGGCACCACCAAGTGCATTTCGGGGTGTAAAGCAGGTTTCCCCAAACCACTTCTTCACGCCCCAGAAATTTGGAAAATTATAAAAGGAAATTTGTTATTTATTTTATTATTATTTCTAACACTGGACTGTTTGAAACTTAGCATGACCACCCTCGTTCAACTGAAACTCAACAGTATGCCAACTGCACACCATTTCCGCTCTTTTCTAGGTATTTTTCATCGCAACCATGGATCCACTTCAATAACAGAACAAGATCCTGTGGCAAATGAAGAAGCCCTAATTGACTAAGATTCATACGTTTTTTATACCGAAATTACCATTTCTCCCATCTCTGTGTCTAGAAGAAACCTGTCTGATAAAGTAGGAAGGTGTATATCATTCTTTGAAGAATTCCAAGCCACCATAGTCCCTTATGCTATCAAAATATCTTTCCTTTTTTCCAAATTTATAGGTTGGTGCACCGAACAATATTCACATGAAGAAAGAGTTTTCATGAATAAACAAGGATATGAGGTCATGTGTAGGGTAGAGTGTATGTAAATTTGATATTCCCTTGGTATACTAGATTATTTCTCCGCAATGTCTGAACCTTTCAATGAAGAAAAGGTAATTAGGGTATACAGAGAATGTCCATCAGAAGTCTGAGATCTGTTTTTACAGACAATTATCAAACCAAAACATTTCTCAGAGAGTCTTTCTTTGCCAATGAATGTGAGTATAGTGCTTATTGAAGTCCAATGGGTATGTTTCCTTTTAAGTCAAGTTTTAGGTCTAGACAATGATAAAAATGTGGTCAAATTCATGCTCGGTTTCCTTTTGACTTTTTTTAAGTTAGAGTCGTGTCTGTCAGTCCGCATCAGTTTTGATCAATTCATAGCTGATAATATCCATAAACAGCTAGTGAATTTTATCTCTCTAAGTAATTTCAGATACTACACCTATCTGGTGAATATTTTTTTGGAAACCAATAAGAGAGAATTTCATGAAGAAACATTTGTATCAATTGAATGTAAAATGATTACATTTCTTATCTTTATAAACAAATTCATGTCCAGAGTTTATAGTTTTATTTTCAACACCAACCTACCTAGAGTTTTGGATGAGATGAAGAGATATCTACAGCCAAATCTAGAGAACAGAGTGGGGGATTGGGTAATATTCATGCACTCAACATTAATATGGGTTTATGGTTGTCATGAATCCCTCTATGTATTTCCTATTTTTCTGACCCCCGGAATATTTTCCCTTGAATTCATCACGAAAAGAATTATATATGAGACAGAGCATTTCCTAAAGTTGTGCAAAGCCTCCAACCTCAAGTTTCATTTTATCATTGGCCCCTTCATTGTCAAAAATATATCATTCTTATCTTAGATTCAAGAAAATCTCAAAGTGTTTGGTTTTGCATAGCTACAGGGAAGAAGATATGATCCACACCCAATCATATCGAAGAGAATATTAATGAACAAATAGGCCCCTTATGAGCATGAACATGTTGAGAGTTTTGATAAGTTGGAAAACCTAGAATTTTGTGTTTATATGGAAGCAATATTGAAACCAACTCAAACACATCAAGTGGAGGCAACCCTACAACAAAGTCAAACACAACAAGTGGAGGAAACCCTGCAACAAAGTCAAACACAAAAAGCTCCTCAAAAACTGATTGTCAAAGTTGCTAAGACGAGTGTTCCTAGCAAGAGAAGCAGTTCACAGGCCATGGGAACTAGTGATCATCAGACTGCTCCTAAGAATAAGAATATTTCATAGTCTCCACAGATAGTGAATTTAGAGGAGGAAGATCCCAGAGAACAAGTAAATCTAGATATGGTGGAAAGTTGCACTAGCACTGTAGAGGTTGAAAAGGAAAGAAAAATCCAAAATGAAGGCAACTCAAGAACCTTTAGCAG